>APFE031124755.1:102302-115605 GCA_000404065.3 Pinus taeda
TTGGATGAGTAAGAAACAATCTGTAGTGGCACTATCAACTATAGAGGCAGAATACATGGAAGCCACTCATGCAAGCAAGGAAGTAGTTTGGTTGCAAATATTGTGTTCAAGTATGGGGTTAATACAAGAAGCTATAAGGATAGACTGTGACAGCCAAAGTGAAATTTTCTTGGCAAAGAACCCTACATATTATTCAAAGACAAAGCACATTGATGTTCAGTATCACTTTGTGAGGGATATGATAGAAGACAAAAAGGTGTTGCTGGTAAAGGTGGAAACTTTGAAGAATACTGTAGATGCATTAACAAAATCTATGAGCTCTAAGAAGTTCTCCTGGTGTAGAGAAACAATGGGTGTTTCAGGGCTGGAAAAATTACTAAGCTCTCTTGTGGCCCCTTGTGGAAAGAAAACAACAAGTGGGAGAATGTTGGTTGTGCTATATTCTTTCCACATAGTTAACAGGGGGTTTGAGGGGTACCCATAACCCCATTATGGGGTCTGGGGCAGCGCCTCGAAAAATTTTGATTTTGGACCCTATGTTAGGTTGGGCAGACCCACTTATGGTTTTGTGCATGATTTTTGCACATGTTTTTTGGACACAATGGTTTTTTGGTCCATGGTATTGGACGAGATGGTTTTCGGTCCATGGTATTGGATGCTTCAGCATGTATAAATATGTATTATAACATTGAAAGGAACATAAAGAAAAATCAAGCTGGTAGTCCTGGTTTTGGGATCCAATGGGAAAATCTCTATGTATATGTGTTTTATGTCTTATGCTCTCGCATTGTTTATTTTTCTGTGTTTTAGAATTCATATGCAGGTAATTTCTGTACGAGGTAAGAACTTGTAGCTTGGGACTTGACTTGGATTGTGGTTGTTGCCCGTTCCACTTGAGCTTGAAGGGTTGCCTCTTCCACCTCTTTGTGGGGTTCTTCCTTTTCCTCTAGCATTTGATCTTCTTCTACCTTTACCTTGCACAAATGAAACTTATGTCTTAAAGGCATGCTCCATTGAGGATTTTTTTGCTCTATTCAATCTATGTTCATGAGAAATGAGTGATGCATAAAGCTCATCTACTAAAAATTGTGAGAGATCCTATGTCTCTTCTATGGCCACGACAATGGCATCAAATCTTGCTGGAAGGATTCTTAAATTTTTTATCAACTATTATCATTTCCTTAAGTGTCTCACTATGAGACTTGAATTGAGTAACGAGTCCAATTACTTGCATAAAAGTTGAGACTACATTCTCTGACTCTTTCATACAAATTGTCTCAAAATCTCTCCTTAGCATTTGTAGCTTTGTTGTCTTCACTTTTTCCATGCTTTGGTACTCTATTTGGAGGGTATCCCATTCTTGTTTGAACTTTGTTTCTGTGCAATACTTGGAAAAATACTTTCATGAACTCCTTGAAAAATGTAGAAGATGATGAGGCATGGGAGTTTTCTCAAGACAATACTTGAGGAGATTAAATGAGAGTTTAACTTGCACAACTGAGACAAGGTTAAAAACTCAAAAAATTTACTCACAACAAAACAAATTAAATGGGAGCAACACAATAAAACTTTGGATTATAATTTCAAATACATGAAATGCATTTATATGGAAGAAATATATGAAATACATTCATATGCAAGTTGTTGCTCCTTCACTAAGTAAAAACAAGAGTTCTTAGGGAGATTTACACTCCAATAGTTGTTGTGTAGTAACAGAATGTAAAACCAATAACTATACCAAAAATATCTCCACAATTCTCTAACCTTGAACTTACTTCCGCCACTTAGCAAAAGACTACTACATACATATATATTGAAAACATACATATTTTTAATATTTTAAAACATGAAAAGTCAAAGTATTAAAACCTAGTATGGACCTTTTTACTAAATATCTAGACCATACATTTTTCCAACCCTGCATTAAATGCACCTTAGTTATTAATTAACTGATGTGTTGTTGGAGAATCTATACTCCAGCTATAAGACTTCATTTAATCATGTCCTTCAGCGTGTAAAAAAAAGCCTCAATGGTTTTTTGAACTTGCAGATGTTACAAAACACATATATCGAATAAATACTTTTTACCAATCCTGCATTAAATGCACATTCGTTATTAATTATGTGATGTGTTGTGGAATGGAGAATTTATACACAATGGAGAATTTATACTCTAATTCTAGATTACATTTAATCCATATCTTTCAGCATGTAAACAAAATCCACAACCTTAAATGGGGTTTCCTGAATGTCGTAGTCTAACGAGGCGGATTAGTTTCCCATAAAGTTATGGAAATTCCTGTGATATTTAAAGAAAATATGGCAAGGATTTTTGTAAATCCAAGTTATAGTTGTTAAACTTCAAAATTTTAGGTGTCCTAAACATTTTTGATGGTGTTTAATCCATTTCCACCATCAAAAACATGATTCAAACACTGCCTCTACAAGATTTTTTGAATTTTGTTTTGCTCGAATTTCAGCCACTTTTGATTGTCCACACAATTCCTAGGTGGTAGACGACTCCTTTTTGAACTTGTAAATGTTACAAAACACATATAACAATTGGGGAATGAACTTCACTTAATCCATATCCTTCACCTAGTAAACAAAATCCGCAACCTAAAATAAAAATCTACAAATCTACTTGATTGATTTACTAGTATATTACAAATATGGTTGCTATCAATTTACAAATCTACTTGATTGATTTACTAGTATATTACTGTTGAAGATAATGGAGAATATCCTAGAATAGGTAGAGTTAGTTCATATAGCCTCAGTATAGGAATTAGTTTCTATTTCTTAGGATGTTGTTCTAACTTCCCTAAAACCATATATTCTATTTAATGTGTAATATTGATGAACAATGAAGAGTGTTCTGCAGAGCCAGACTCTCTTGGTTCAGACTCCCTTTCGTAGAGCTAACCACTGGGTTCTATTTTCATTAATACAAACATTGCCATTTTTATCATGGTATCAGAGCATTAGGGTTGGGGAACCTATATGTTGGCTAGTGGGTGGTTCTTTGAACCGAAATCATCACAAGGTTTGAGTGGATCATCACACTTTTCTAGTGTACAACGGTGACGGTTACGACTAGTCTCTGAAAATTGGTGTATTTTAGCGACTAGTCTCGGATATTGGGCAAATATCAGTGACGATCATGTAAATCAAAGAAATTGCGAAGGGAGCCAAGAACAAGGTTATAGCTGTCAGAGAAGCTGAGTGGGGAAGCCAAGAACAAGGTTGCAGTTGAGAACAAGAGGTTGTTTGGAGTTTTAGAAGAAAGCCACGGTGATCTGCACATGTGTTGTGAGATCGAACAACAGTGATTTGTCTCTGTCATAGATCTGGGGTAAATTTAACATCTTTTACCTGTCGATTTTTTTTTTTTCTAAATTGCCAAAATGAATAACAACATATTTGAAGCATGCATGAACGAGCATAAAAAGCTCGATGGTTCCAATTATGCAAATTGGAAGTTTAATATGCAGACTCTGCTAGAAGCGCAGAGTGCTTGGCAGATTGTGAATGGGGATGAGCCAAGGCCCACGGTTGAATCAACATCATTCCTAGATTAGGAGAAACAAGAAAGTAGAGCAAGGACAATGTTAAAGATGTCAATGAAAGATTGTACTATACCACACATTAAAGAAGGTAAGTCAGTTAACGAGATTTGGGGAACTCTAAAGGAATTGTACGCGATCATAAATTCAAATCGTCTTCTGTTCCTCAAGAGTAAGATCCTATCCATGAAAATGGAGGAGAATGAAATGATTGCTTCATTCGTAACAAAGATAAAGGATATGAAAACCAAATTATCAGATATTGGTCATACAATGGACGATACAGATCTTGTGACCATTACAATGAATGATGTCACTGATGATTATCAGATGTTCATCATTGGGATTAAAGCCAGAGAAAAGATCCTACATTTTGAAAAGTTGACAGGTACATTGATGCAGGAAGAAGAGAGGAGATCGACTCTGAAGCCCCAGAGTGTTGATCTTGCATTGATGACAAAGAAGAACTTCTACAAAGTGAAAGGAGGTCTACAACAACAAAATGGAGCAAGTTCACATAAACGGCCAAATCTGACTCAAGGTATGCACCCGAATAAAAACAACTTTGAAACTAAATGTTTTTATTGTGGAAAATTGGGTCATGTTGCGAGGGAATGTAGGAAAGATCAGTACCATGAAAAACAACAGAAATCAAAGAGACATGCAGGTCATCTCGCGAACAATGATTAGTTGCAGAATTTGAGATTGTTCATGGCAGATCGTGAAGAGAATGTTGATGCAGACATCTGGTATGTAGATTCAGGAGCGTCAGCACACATGACAAGGAACAAGCACTAGTTGGAGGATTTTAAAGAGATCAACAAAGGTGCACAGATTTACCTAGGAGATGACAGAAGCCATCAAATCAAAGGATGTGGGAAAGGTTTTGTTATTCTACTTGATGGTAATATCAAACAAATTTATAATGTAATGTATGTGCCTGGCATAACTAAGAACTTGATTTCTATATCAATGATTACAGATCAAGATTTGAAAGTTGAATTTTTAAAATATAACGGTTACATGAAGGATCTGCTAGATGGAATGAAGACAATTGCTATAGGAATCCGAACAGGAGAACTGTACAAGTTGGATGTGAGACCTGCATCGGTTCGATCATTGATAGCAGCAAGCCTGACTACATAAGAGCTTTGGCACCAGAGATTCAGCCACATCAATTAGAATGATTTGATGTTACTACAGAGGAAAGAAATGGTAAGAGATCTTCCAATGCTAAAGCAAGTTCATAATGATTGTGAGGCTTGTACTTTAGGAAAAAAATTCATAGAGAAGAATTCCTTGTTAGAATAGAAAAGAAAGAGAGGGATATACTGGAGTTAGTGCACACAGGCCTTTGTGGTCCCACGTAGACAAAATCATTAGGAGGTGCAGTGTATTTCCTACTATTTATTGATGACTATACGAAGTTTTCTTGGGTGTATTTCTTAAATAAGAAGAGTCATACAATCGAATACTTTAAGTATTTTAAAAATATGATTGAAAGACAAACAAGGAAACAGATAAAAATTTTCCGTTCTCATCAAGGGGAGAATATAGGAAATATGAGATGATCAGATATTGTAAAGATTATGGAATTTTGCAGCAGTTTACAGTACCCCATACTCCACAACAAAATGGAGTAATAAAAAGGAAGAATAGAACTCTGGTGGAATGTGCGAGAAGTACGCTGAAAGGTAAGAATCTTTCAAATGGTTTTTGGGCTGAAGCAATGAGTATTGCGGTTTATCTAAAAAATAGGATTCCTACAAGAAGTCTTAAGTTTAAAACTCCTTTTGAAGCTTTGTATGGATATAAGCCTGCAATAAAACACTTAAGAATATTTGGAGCAAAGCATTTGCCCACATACCAAAACAAGATAGAAATAATTTAGACTCAAAAGCCATTAGATGCACTTTTATAGGGTATTGTTCGTCATATAAAGCATACATATTATTTAATCCCTCTACTCACAAGATTTTTGTTAGTAGAGATGTTAAATTCCATGAGCAGGATAGTGAAGAAACTTATAAGCATTATGATGGATGGGACATTCCGTACTTTGAAGAAGACGATGCAGAGAACAATCAGGATTAGCAGTAAACAAAGGTAGAGGATGAACAACAACAACAACAACATCAACAACAACAACAGTAGCAACAACAACAACAGTAGCAGCAAGAGGAAGAAATAAGGTTTGGAACCACCACCACACCACTCAGGGGATCAGGTACGAAAGCTCAAATGCCTGCAAGATATAGGGAAAATGCATTTATAACTAGTATGATGAATGTTGTTGAACCGTCTAGTTATAAGGAAGCAAATGAAAGTAATGAATTGAAAATAGCCATGGAATAGGAATATGATTCAATAATCAGAAACGACACTTGGGAATTGGTAGAACTCCCTAGAGAAAAATAGGTCATAGGTTGCAAATGGTTATATAAACTGAAAATCAATGCAGATGGAACTATAGAAACACTAAAAGCTAGGTCGGTTGCAAAGGGGTATACACAAAAAGAAGGGATAGATTATGAAGAAACCTTTGCCCCTGTAGCTAAATTGAACACCATCAAAATGTTAATTGCTTTAGCTACTAAGAAACATTGGATGATGCACCAACTAGATGTAATGTCTGCATTTCTGAATGGGGAACTGAAAGAAGAGGTTCATTTAGAGCAACCGGAATGGTTTTTCTAGAAGGGAAAAGAACATTTAGTCTATAGATTGAAGAAAGCACTCTACGGATTAAAACAAGCTCCCAGGTCGTGGTATGAGAAAATCGATTCATTTTTTCTACAAGTTGGCTACAATAGAAGCAAGAATGACCCTAATATTTACACCATGAAAGATGAACAAGGGTGCCTAGTACTAATTTCATTACATGTAGATGGTTTGATAATTACAAGTGATGATATATATCTAATTGATGAAATCAAGTAGCAGATGTCACAGATGTTTGAGATGAAGCATCTCTGTGAACTCAGATACTATTTAGGTCTCGAGATTTGGAGAGATTCAGGTCAAACATTTCTATCTCAAGCAAAGTATGTCAAAGGCCTGTTAGAGAAGTTTATAATGGATCAGTGCAAGTTTGCACCGGTACCATTGCAACAGAACATCAAATTGCAGTGTGAGGATGGCTCAAAAGCAGCGGATGCAATACTTTATAGATAGCTGGTTTGGAGTTTAATCTATTTAACCACCACTAGACTCGATTTGTCTTATGCAGTCAACGTGTTAAGCCAGTTTATGTCTAAGCCACTTGAAAGCCATTGGAATGCAGCGAAGAATGTTTTGAGGTATCTACAAGGTGTTGTCGATTATGTAATTATTTACACTGACTCTTCTAATGTTAGACTGGCAGGATTTGCAGATTTAGATTAGGTAGGAAATGTAGATGATCGCATATCTATAACAGGTTATGCAATTAGCCTTGGATCCGAGGTGATCACTTGGAGTAGCAAGAAGCAGAACATAGTCTCCTTGTCCTCTCAAGCCATGTTGTAGCAACATGTGAAGCGATTTGGTTGCAGAGACTTCTCCAAGATGTTGGGGAAGAACAGACTGTCGCAACAACAATAGGATGCGAAAATCAAAGTTCAATCAAGTTGGCCAACAATCCGGTGTTTCATAAAAGCACTAAACATATTGATACTCAGTTTCATTTTGTAAGGGAGAAAGTGCAATCTAAAGAAATTCATCTGGAATATTGTAATACATGTGATAATGTTGTGGACATTTTCACTAAGCCCCTTGGAAAAGTTAAGTTTCAAATGTTTAGGGAGATGTTAGACATATATGTGAACTCATTCTCCATTAAGGGGGAGTGTTGAAGATAATGGAGAATATCCTAGAATAGGTAGAGTTGGTTCACGTAGCCTCAAGATAGGAATTAGTTTCTATTTCTTAGGATGTTGTTCTAACTTCCCTAAAACCATGTATTATATTTAATATGTAGTGTTGATGAACATTGTAAAGCGTTTTGTAGAGCCAGACTCTCCTAGTTCAAACTCTCTTTCGTAGAGCTGACCAGTGGGTTTTATTTTCATTAATACAAATATTGCCATTTTTATCATGGTATGAGAGTGTCAGGGCTAAGGAATGTGTACATTGGCTAGTGGGTGGTTCTTTGAACCGAAATCGTCACAGGTTTTGAGTGAATAGTCGCGACGATACACGACACTTCTCAAAAGTTTTATTTTTTCGATCGTCACACTTCTCCAGTGTACAACTGCGACAGTTGCGACTAGTATCTGAAAATTAGTGTATTTCAGCGACTAGTCTCGCATATTGGGCAAATATTAGTGACAGTTGCAACTAGTCTGGAATATTGGGCAAATATCAGTGACGATAACAGCGGTGGTTGACATTAATATGGCTGCGATCAATTTAATAACAGTGGTGGTTGACATTAATTTTTCCAACCTAAACAATCCAATGGACCCGAGAACAACTCTTACCTGATCATGTGTAACCATGATTCTGGTTAAAATAAAAATATTGGCCATTAATATAAAAATCAAACAGCATAGGCTTAGCATAGAAAATAACAATTCGGCCTTTTAAGTAATTCAGCCCTGAATGAGATTCGACCGTTCAAACAAGTCAATTAGGAATTTCGTTTGACATTGTTATTTTCGTACAAGAGCTTTGACTTCAAGCATAGGTTCTGCAAACAAAACAACTGTTATCGTTACGATTTTGTATGCAGACAACTGTCTCTCATTCACCTGAATCAAATCTGGAGATATGTCACCATCAAATCGATACCATTGTACCAATCGTCACGTTGCTTGACTTCAGGAATTGCTCGGCTGTCCATTGCAGGGACTGATTACGGCTACGCACCTTATTCGCAATACTTAATAAGTGGGGAAGGTTTGGTATTTACAGGTATTGTGGTCTTATTCAGGGTAAAATTATGTATGACGGAGAGTTGTTCGAAACACGATTGCTTAGTTTAGAAAAAACAATATCTAGATCTCAGCCTCGATCAGAGCATCGCCTTGTTTCGTGCTCAAACACACTCGATCCTTATTCTCAAACACAACGCTCAATCCTTATTCTCAAACACCTTGATGGATACATGACTACAAATCCTGATCGCTTTTGTCCATACGAACCAGACCACCGAATAAATAGATAATTGCGTTGTCAATATATGGTATTTATAATCATTGAGACGTTGACCCAATCAAGGCCGATGAGAAAAACCATGGGTTTTTACTATGGGCAATTCGATGGTAAGATGGCCAACCCAAAAACCATGGGAATTACTGTGGCTGTGTTCACTATTTTCTGTCATAATTTTCTGAAGTTCATTTTGACTTGTTTGGACGAGAACCAATTTTCCATCAAATGTGGTATGTAAAAGAGGCTGGCATAACAGCAGTTGCAATAGACACCTCTGTCTTAACTTAGTAAAAAATGTAGGGTGCAATGCCATTAAGTGATGGCCCAATTCCTCTGTTAAATAATCAAAGCCATTCCTCTGACATCATATTTATTGCAACCTGTCTCATTGTTTTGCAAGCTCGATCAACAGCCAAGCGCAAACGAAGGACATCTAAAGGGTAAATAACTAGAGTGGAAGTCATGCCTTCATGCCTAAACAAGCTTCTACTGCTTGTATTCTAGAACATGAAACTCCTCATTTTTCCTTTGAAGAATTTTTTGTAAAATTCATAAGCAAAGAGGTCGACAGTGCTGTTGGAGAGGACCCGTATAAGCTTTGATTCTCTTCTGCTTTCCGACCTTTGTAATGGCCTCAATAAAACCAATCCCTCTCTATGCGCTTTCTTCAGTTGCCCGTATTCATGGCCATGCATTATGAGCTTGATTCTGTCAAGAGGTGCTGTAATAGTCTTGGCAGCAGCACCAGCAGTTGCACCTGCACTAAACAAATACAAGTCCTTAGGGAACAAATCCCAGCAATGCCTAAAATATTTCCCAGGTTTCCCAATGTTTGGCCATCCAACATTCTTCAATTTTGTGTCCCCCACAACACTCTGGGACACTGATGCAAGGAATCCACCTCTTCCTTTCTCTAAACTGCGTTACGGAGGAAGATTGCAGACGGTTAGTCAGCGGACCAAATGTTGATTATGCACTCTGAATTAGGGCAGCTTCGCAGATTAGGCACATAATCGGAGCTACAAAATCCACGCTTCATTCTTCACAAACACTACATCGGAACATAATGGCTTGGGTCAGTGAACCAAAGATCCTTGTCAGTGTTAACATTAATGCCCACACAACAATGTCTAACAATGAGAAAAACAATGTCTAGCAATGAAAAGCAACTTTTTCAAAAAAAAGTTAGTTCAAAATTAATATATAAATTATACTAAATTAAATTCACAATCATGAGCCAAGATTATAATATAATCTATATTACATAAATTACAATTATCTAAATCACCTTCATCTAGCTCCTATCTTTCTAATCTTTGTAAGATGAAGACATCCAAATGTTTTGAAAAGCCACTTTGGTAGACTTTTTATTGAACCATGTGATAAATCAACCATGAAAAAAGAAATTTACAAATCATAGGACTTGGCTATTCTGGCTATTCTCTTATCCAATATATCAAAAACACCTTCCTAAATTTTTCTTTTCCACCCTGCACTCTTTTACTCACACATTTTCCAAAAAGATTGCGCCCAACTCATCTTGCCATAAATTAGTGAGACGACCTTGCCTACCATAATCTTACATATATCCAATGATAGTTTGACATTGCCAAAAATTGGTGAGACGACCTTGCCTACCATCAGCTTACCTGTATCCAATGATAGTTTGACAAATCAAAGGGATAAATATTTAATATTAATGATTTACATGAGTGGTTATTAACTTTGTGCAATCGTTTTTTAAGAGGTTTCTAAAAAGGTTTAGCTATTTTTTTGAAAACATTCAATTTATATATATATAGTTGGTTTTATGATGATTCTATAGTTTTTATAAATCACATTTTTAAGATAAAATAATTTTATCTTGTAAAATTTAAGTTAATTATATTTTTTTAATGAAAATTGACTATTTTTTTATTTCTTTTGCCAAATTTAAATACCATGTTTTTAACATTATTGTCCCCCTTGTATGATAATCAAAATTTAGTTTTATTAATAATTTTAATATGTAATTTGCATAATAGACTCCTTAGACCTTTTCAATTAGTGCAAGTTTTTATGCCCAAAACATTCTAGACTCAATCAACTAAATCATATTTGTACAATAGCATTATAAGAATTCTAAACTTTAGAAACAAAGAACAATTTAAACCTAAATAAGAAGTCTAATTTTTACAAGTAATGGGCAATTTAAGTCTAAACCATATTTATACAACACTACAAGAAATCTAAACTTTACAAACCAGAGTTTGTATAAATTATTGTGTAATAAAATCTAACAAATTGTTAAACTCATTTATAATTATATTTACAAAGTTCTTAAAAAATAATTAAATTTAATATTTTTAAAATTTTAAAAACTATTTAATTAAAATGAATATTTTAAATTTAAAAAAAAAATTAAAAAGAAAATTCAATAATTATTATAAAATAAATTTAAATATTTTAAATTTATAATTAAGATTTTCACATTTAATTTACTTAATTTAATATTTTCTGAACATTTATTAAAATAAAATAAGTTATATATTAATATTTATCATTTTCAAAACTTTATTATGTTGACCCAACTTTACCAATTTCAAAGATTTCATAACATGAATTAACCAATAGACAAAACTTTATCTTCTAAAACAGTCAATTTCAAAGATTACAAAACGTAACTTAACCCCTAGACAAAGCTTTATCCTTTAAAACAGTCAATTTCAAAAATTCCAAAACACAACTTAACCCATAAACAAAGTTTATCCCTCAGAACAGTAAATTTTACTCAGAACCTTATCCAATAAATAGACTATTAAATTAATTATATCAATTTACAGGATAATTTTTAAAAGATTATGGGCCTTATAAAGTATTATGAATATTACTCAAATACGCTTAACTGCATTACGCATGCTCTGTCTCTTTCATCAAAGGATTTGATTAGTCCAGCTGAAATATAAAATTGGTTAGTCTGTCTAAAATGGCATTAATTATATATGAATACTATGAGATTTCCTCGAATCGTTTTCATTATTTGCACCTACGGAAGGTATTGATTACTGCATTTAAGTTACTGATTACTTGAAATTCTTGAAGACTATGAGAGAGGGTAGCTGTATTTCACAATTAAGTGCAAAAAATGCGTGTATAATTTGAATAGAGGAGCCAAGCCAAGCCATCTCAACAATTAAGTATTAATTACCCTGAAAGTTGTATGGATTGAAACGAAAAACGCATATTACATAGACAGAAAGAAAGGAGAAACCCCCAATACATAGTGGTTCATATCAAAATGGAGTTGTGTATAATGAGATTTTTTTGGAGATTTCGATGACCGAATCCGGCGAAGAAATTGAGGTTAAATTTTGATTTGTTGCAGTTAAAATGGTTTTTTAACTGCATATTTGGATTCAGCACCCTGAAAAACCCTGGCACCCTTTGATTGTGCAGAAACTAACTATCAAACTTAAGATTCCAATAAATTACTACCAAATTTTGACCAGAAAAACTGACCTGAAAAACTTCCAAAAAATCGCATCATAAACAACTGCTATCGAAATATAACACAGCCATTATCTTCTTGGTTCGATCCTTAACCCTTACCAGAAAAGAAAATCAACAAAGATTTATTTCGTTTTATATTTTTTAATAGCTATATTTTAAACGGCGAACGTATGCATATTATTTTTTTAAACGAACTCTCAACATTTGATAAGTTGACCTAGCGGGTTTGCTCTGTTTTAGGTTACCGTTTATTAAATATTATATTATTTTTATTTAATTAATGGAAAATCGTAATCGTTATTTAATATTTTTAGATTTATAAGGTAATTAGTTATTTTTATAGTTTTTTTCTAAATTTTATACTTTTTAAATTTTATTATACTAAATTACAATTTCCAAATACTCCAAATAGACAATTAATTATATTTTTGGAGATCTAAAACCAAAAGACAAATTACTCAAAACTAAAATTCAGGGACACAAATCAATAATTGACTTAATAAACTATACTTGAGACTTTTCCTTGATTTTCTGCTTCTCTAATGGCACAAACTTATAAAAAATTGAGGGACGCAAATCAATAATTGATTTAATAAACTATACTTGAGACTTTTCCTTGATTTTCTGCTTCTCTAATGGCACAAACTTATAAAAAATTCAGGGGCACAAATCAATAATTGACTTAATAAACTATACTTGAGACTTTTCCTTGATTTCCTGCTTCTCTAATGGCACACACTTATAAAAATTAGTTTTGTATAACAAAATTGAAGGTGAATCTTTCTTATGAATTTGACCATTTTTTATTATTAAAAATCTCACTCTACGAATATTTGAATCATTTTTTTGATGGTGGAAGTAGATTCAGTACTATCAAGAATCTTTTAGGTACCCCAATGGGTCTTTACTCAATGAACCTCTCACATAGCAAGTGCTTTTGTGGCATACTAAACAATATCTTTAATTTGACTACATATTGGAAAATACCTCTAAAAATTACATTATTTAACCACCTACTAATACACACTCATTACGCTTACGCTTTCCCTATTTAAAAAACCCTACTTTAGGTATGCATTTTTTCTTTAATAGTTTTTATAATTCTATATATTTTT
>APFE031124755.1:115709-127102 GCA_000404065.3 Pinus taeda
CCTATTATATATATTATGCCCTTTTTTCTTTAATATATTATAATATTACTTGACACCTAAAATTCTTGAAAGCTATAACTCATATTTCTAAAAAAAAATAACACCAAATTTCTTCAAAATCATAAAATCGAAATTTTCCGGATAAAAACATTGCATCCTGACAACTGTATAAAATATACCCACAAGTCCGATATAACTGCTTATGTCATTCACACCCTTCCGGCATGACCCAACTTCTATGAGCTGGAGGCAGCGACAAATTCAAGTTTGGGACGTCAGTCCGTTAGAACAACTTTGCATTAATTTGCAATGTTGAATGTAAGGACTACGACTATAATCGAAATTCATCTGACCCAACTTTTACGACTCCTCTCATCTGTCTGCCCCACCAGGCATATTTTTTACCTAACACGCCTTCATCCTTTTAGCCAAACTAGCTTTGTCTTTAAGAAAACCCTAAAAATTTAATGGTTCTCCGTCTTCGGACACAGCCGAGTCAGCCTCTGTGACACGCCGTCCATCGCTATATCTCTTCTAACTTTGTCCCAAGAATTTAAACGATCTTGGTCTTCACACACAGCTCGGTCAGCCTCAGTGACGCAATCTGTCCATCGCTCGGTTTGCCCTTTTTCTTGGCCGGCAAGGGTCTGTCAGATTATCATTACCAGTGGAGCTTGGCTTATAAAGTTTAAATGGTGGGAAAATTTTTCAATAAATGAGTAGTGAATGTAGCTTGAATGATGATTGTTATTCAAGGAAAACTATCTATTTGGAATGATTAATTGGTGGCTGGTAAAGGGCAGGATTTTACTACTACCAGATCACTGCTGAGCTTTTGGCAATGAGAAGGCGTTTTTGGACATACTCATCTAGGTGTTGGGAAGTTACCCTGTTTCCTTAAATGCAAGGAAGCTGAGCTCTTAGCCAAAGAGAAAGTGTTTTTAGACACACTCCAGGCTCACAAAAATGGAATGAAGTCTTAGCCAAGCCCCAGCAAACCAAAGAAAAAACGTTTTTGGACTACTCCAAGAATGGAATGAGGTCTTAACCCAGCACTAATAGTTTTAAGCTATACTCCAGACCAACAATTATAAAATAATTAAAGTAAAAAGTTATTTTGCTTTTAATTAAAATTTAATTAAAAATTAAAAAATCAATAATTTTAAAAGTAATAAACTTTTAATATATTAAAATGTAATCTAAATAATATAATATAAGTATAATTAAAATTAAATTTTTTAATCAAATAATATAAAAAAGTAAACTTCTAAAAATTGTGGTGAGGCAATCTTTTCTATATTTAAAAGATGCAATCTAAAAGACATGACATCAAAACTTCTGAAATTTGTAAAATTCTGTTTTGCCAAATCAATAAAGAAGATGCAATGATCAAAATTGCAATTTAACTAAGATAACATGGTTATAAAAAGACAATTTGTGAAAACTTGAAGATTATCTACTCAGTAAAAGTCGTAAGCACCATTCAATTTATATAGGGAGTTGCAGTTTTCAAATTCCAACCTTGGTGAGAAACGTGCAAGTAACTCAGTAAAAGTCGTAAGCACTATTCAATTTATAGGGAGTTGCAGTTTTCAAATTCCAACCTGGGTGAGAAACGTGCATGCACTTTAAATTACATAACATTGTTATACGAAAACCAGAATTTTCACTCGAGATAATTTACAAAACTCGAATCTTATTAAAATAAAAACCATCAAATTAATTTAAGGAAATGTAAGTTGTTTTTAAATTCATATATAATATAATAGTTTTTTTTTTTTTGAGTTTTGGATAGCTGTAGGGTTTTGGATAGATTGATTGGGTGTTTTGTTAAAGTACACTTTGATGTAAAATTACCAATTCAGTTTCTCCCAATCAAAATAATATATTAGACATGTTGAAGATACAGTGTTGCCAAACTTTAAAAACAAAATATAAAAACAAAACTAAAAATATTTAATGAAGATAATCTGTGATTCTTATTATTGAATTTATAAAACTTGTAAAAACTATCAAATTGATAAAGAGATTCAGTTTTTGTCAAACTTCCAATCAAAATAATATATTAGACATGTTGCAGTACTACCAAACTTTAAAAACAAAATATAATAACAAAACTAAAATATTTAATGAAGATAATCTGTGATTCTGATTATTGAATCTATAAAACTGGCAAAAACTATCATATTGATAAAAAGATTCAGTTTTTGCCAAACTTGTACAAAATATCAAATTAGTAAGGATGTGGAGTTTTCAAATCCCCAACTTTGGTGGGGCACCTGCAGTTGAGCTTATCTAAACCAAATATTGGAGTTTCAGAGGTCACTTAAACTATGGGAAATTACCCCATATGTAATAATTTTATGAATAATTGTTTTATTAGACAGAAGTATTAATGATTGAATCCAAGAAGTTCACCTACTGAAATTAAATCCAGAGACCGAACAGTTCATAATTTCATCAGAAGCCCACGTTATGCAGAGAAGACTATAAGAGTATCTATATATCAGAGATTACATTGAAAGCTAATAGAAATCTAGCACACAATTTATATTTTATGGCATATTTACAGTAGTATGTATTGTAATAATGACATATAAAAGCAACAGCCTTTGGCTGGTCCTCACTCAGGAAGCAAATTACAAGAATTTTCTGGCTCTTTTGCCAATCCAATTCAAACCCCTTACACCCCTTAAACTACTAAACGAAGAAGACAAGGGAATTAAAATCATATACCCAATAGTTTTTAAGACTCATTAAGATCCAACAATGGCCCTTCACCTCATGGATCCCGTTCCATTCTTAACAACTACGTCTTCCATGATTTTTTTCTTCAATTATTCTTGATCCTATGGCCAGACGCAGGAACAACCGGGGGCAACGAGACAGTAGTGTTAACAGAGCGCCCTGCTGCGCCGCCGCCAGATTTCTGAACTGGAACGCCGCTGCTATTAATGGCTTCCTTGGCGCCGTGAATTGGATGAGAAGGAGATTGAGAAGCAGAACGCCTGTAAAGAGTCTGAGAGGATGGAAGGGCGTCCACAATGAATTCATGAATTTCAGAAGCGAACCTGCCAGAATCCCCTGGCAGGCGAATGTAAGCAGATTCCCAGGAAAATCTGCCCGAATCCCCAGGCGAAGCCAGGCGGCCGTAGAGCCTCTGGCTGCACCTGTATTGAACGATGGCACGATAAACATAAGGTAGTAATCCTTCCATAACTGCGAAAAAATCGTTGACTGCTCAACTTCGGTCTGAAATTTTCTGAATATGAAGAGATGGATGAATCTGAGAAGGCGGATGGGGTTTGAAATGAGGAAGAATTTCGTGAGATTCAGAGAATGAAGGCAAAGATATATACCCAGAGAAGTGAGGTGGCTTTCATGGCCAACACGGTGTGGGGGCAGTTGCAGATAAAGACGAAAGTTGAAAAGAGTTAGGGTAGTCTGGAAGCTTAAAACAGGTGGCTTGGGTTGCCGGTTTGGTTTTTCTTCGGTGAATTAGGAGTAACGGAATGGGGATGTTTCCTTCGGCGTCAGGTGACACTGGCGTGACAGAATAATAGTAGAAATTTAATGTTTACAGGTTGGCTGACATTGACGGATATGTATTCTTGTGGTTGGTAGGTATATGGATTCCATCTAAACGTCATGTTCTTCTCATTTATATTTATCCTGCCATCAAACCCTTAGCCATTCCAAGCCCACCACACACCAAAAAGCAAAGGTCAACCCAATCATCCGTGGGCATGAAGACACCTTCTAGTTCTCACAAGAGGCAAAATAAAATTATTGTAGTCAATACTTATTAGTTAGATTAGTTAGATTATTTGTCCCATGGATAAATTTCGATTTACAGTTGATAATTCTTGCCATAGGTCTGAATAACCTTATTTTAATGCTGTTTAAAAAAATTTCAATATTATACTACTTGAGTAAGTTTGGGAATTTTTTTACAATTCCAATTTTAAATTCAAAAACAAAATGCTTTGATTTTTTATAAATATTAGTTTTTCATGATTAAATATTATATATAATAAGTTAATAAGCGAATAAATTATGTTTTCCTTGTAATCTTGTTAAGTGGGATACAATAAAGTAGTTGTTGACCCATGTAATTGGAGAGGGTGATGCGTTGGTTGCTTTGCAATAATATCGCAATATGTGTAAGGGTTGGATTTAAAGGCTAAGGTAATAAGTCTTTGAAATGAGATAAGGCTAAAGGTAATAAGTCTTTGAAATGAGATTACAATATAAGGAAAAGTTGGAAAAGTTATTTTAATAGTGAAAATTTCGGGTACATATGATGAATTTATCATGTTGTTTCGCTTGTGTCATTTATTTGTCTAATCTTATTTGCAATTTGCAAACATTTAGGTTTTCAATGATGCCGTTTAGGCTCTTGTTTTCCTATGACTATTGCTACTAAGTTGGTTTGCTATTCATTTGATGCCTGTGTGGGTCTTATTTTTATTGCCATCTTTATGAGTTTCTGTGAGTTTTATGATCCCTATTTTTCATATTGTTCACAGGCTCATTGCACATTGCACACTCAAGGATGTTATGTATTTTTTTGAGTTTGAAAAGATGGTTATGCTGAGGGAATAGCAATCAAGGTTCATTAGGAGGTTCTCATATTAGCTCCAAGGCGAAGGTGTTAGCTTTCATCCTCCATGAACATGTGCCTACAAGAGTCCAAGAAAAGCTTTGGGAATTTGAGGCTGATGTATTGGTGTAAGGCAGCTTCCTTTTTGGTTCAAAGGTGTATATCGGCATTGCTAAGTGAGTTCTTAATCATAGGCACATAAGGGGTAGAGAAAGTCATACTTGCTCACTTTTGAGCTCTATTGGAGGATGAGTATACTGTTTGGAAGGGTTCTTATGGAAAGAAATAAGGCCAAACAGGAAATTTTGTTGATGCCAGATAAGGTGGTGCTCCACCAAAAGGGTATGAGGGCTCATCTCTAACACATTGAAATCCTTCTAGCTCCTACTCCAAGTATAAGTGGTTACAGTTAGGCACACACCAACCTCATTGAAGTGGATGTCTCCATATCTATTTAGTTTCCTTATGCATTTAGTTTTGTTGTTTCTCTAATTAAATAGTTATGTTAGGTTGTGATTTTTTAGTCCTTTTAGTCCTTTTAGTACTTTTCACATGCACTCCATTGTTCTTATTATGCACTTTTTGTAGTCTTTCATGGAAAACATTGAACACTCTAAGTTTTTGGCAAGTTGGTTACATTCTAATATTTATTTTTAAAATATGTGAAACTATTATAATTCTATAAATTAATAAAAATTAAACCCAAAATAACATATTTTTTCATTTAGTAATTTTTGGGGAATTTTTGCTTTGTTAAAGATAATTATAGAAATTTTAATTATAAAATTTTTGTTTTAACATTTTAATTCATTAAAAAAATATCTAAAACTTAAATATGTTAAGCCCAATGGGGTGTAGAGTAGTTCTGACATATTAAGACATTCCATGGTGCAAAGGTCATAGGTTTAAAATTGTGTGGTAAAAAATATGGTCATGTTAAGGGTTGGTGTGGCCAAGATAGAGTGTGATCCCTAGTGATTTTAACGCTTTAGATGCCCTTGCATCTCAACCCACATTAATTCTTTAGATTCCCTTGAGTCTCAACCCACAAATTAATGATGGAAATCATCTCATAACTCATCTAAACTAGTAAAAACAAAAAAAATTAAATATATTAAAGTGGGTTCAAAAATTAAATTTATATACTTGTCAACTCATTTTAATAAATTAACATGTAAAACAAAAGCTTTCTAAACTAATTTTTAATGCCAGCAAAAAATCATATAAAATAGCATTGAATTATACTTGTGAACTCATTTTTATAAATTAACATGGAAAACAAAAGTTTTCTAAACTACTTTTTAATGCCAGCAAAAAATCATATAAAATAATATTGAATTGTTGTTGTAACTGAAAGAAAACAAATAATATTATTATTTAAATAAAAATATATTCTAAATAATTTATACTTGTACAGTAGTTCTGACATATTAAGACATTCCATGGTGCAAAGGTCATAGGTTCAAAATTGTGTAGGAAAAAATATGGTCATGCTAAGGGTTGGTGTGGCCGAGATAGAGTGTGATCTCTAGTGATTTTAATGCTTTAGATGCCCTTACATCTCAACCCACATTAATTCTTTAGATGCCCTTGAGTCTCAACCCACAAATTAATGATGGAAATCATCTCATAACTCATCTAAACTAATAAAAACAAAAAAATTTAAATATATTAAAGTGGGTTCAAAAATTAAATTTATATACTTGTCAACTCATTTTAATAAATTAACATGGAAAACAAAATCTTTCTAAACTAATTTTTAATGCCAGCAAAAAATCATATAAAATAGCATTGAATTATACTTGTGAACTCATTTTAATAAATTAACATGGAAAACAAAAGTTTTCTAAACTACTTTTTAATGCCAGCAAAAAAATCGTATAAAATAATATTGAATTGTTGTTGTAACTAGAAGAAAACAAAATAATATTATTATTTAAAATAATATTCTAAATAATTTTATATAAAAAAAATTAATTTTGATAAAAAATTAAAATTTTTAATGTAATTATATTTTAATTTTAAAATATTAAATATTATTAATGAATTTCTTAATATCTAAAATTTTATTATAACTAAAATTTTAAAAAAAATCAAATATATAAATAAATTTTCAAATTAAAATAACAATGAATTTTTATTTCAAAAACCCATCAATATCAATAATTTTATATTTATAATAATGGTAAAGTTCTTACACAGATACCTAATAACTTTTAACCGGCCTCATAAATAATAAATAATTAATAGGTGTTTGATTTATTTCTAAAGATTGTCACTATTTTTAATAATTTTAAATATTTATAATAAATGGTAAAGTCTAAACAGATTACCTAATAACTTTTTTACCCCTCATAATAATAACTTTTAATAACTATTAATAGGTGTCTGATTTATTTCTAAAGATGTCACTATTTTATTTATATAAAATTTGTTAAGACATTTTAAATATTTATTTGTGTATTATTTCAAAATTGAAGAAGGTTCAAGGATTAACTATTTCACTCGTAAGTTTTTAATTTTCAAATAAAATATAAATTCGAATTTTATTTAAGAATATATTCTAATTAAAAGATATATTTAGACTTTACACTTATCAAGCACTAAGATGAAACAAATTTTTTGAGGTGTAAATCTTTTTTTTTTGGGTAAAATATGAAGAAAGGTTTATACTTCAAAATATTTGATCTCTCTAGGCACTTTATAGATTGAGAGTTAAGATGGACCTAGGTTACTTTTAGCGATGCGTAGCCACAAAAAAAATCCTAACACAATTAATCTAATAATTTAAATTTGTTAAATATGTCTAAAATTAATCACGAGTTCCTTCTCTTATACATCTCATGCACTATAAGGTTGTATGTATATTATGTCCTTGAACCCTAGCATATGAATCTTCACACAAAGGACATATTGAACTTCACTTAATCGATAAAAGATGTCATGAAATCTCAATGTGTAGTATTCACAAGAGTGAAAGTTACAAATTGAGCTTGGGCATAGATTTTCATTTCATAGGATTTTATTATTTTTATCTTGTGCTACACTTGAGCTAGTTGAATATTGTTTTCTTTGTTGATATGCTCTTTGTTATTCATCTTTTTGTTTCCTCAATTCTTCATATTCTTCAATTATGATTTCCTCTACCTTTTCTTGTCAATTTTCTTCTTATTATACATTTTCTTGTATTCTTTAAAATTGACAATATTTCATTGTCATTTGTTGTACTCATATTTGCTGATATGCTCTATGATATTCTCTTTGATATGCTTGCTCTCATTCAATTTTTCCTTCATCTATTATTGACGTTGTTCAAATATTATTTGTTCCAGCTAATTTTGTTGATATACTCTTCGTTCCTTCCTTTGTTGTTGAAAACCCTGTGTAACTACTATTTCTTATGCCTTTATCTATCAAATTTCTCTATTTTGTTCATTTCTATTTAATATAGTTCTAGGATAACAATTACTGTAACACGTAAATGAATTCCCAACATGAACAATTACTTTTTTCATCCATTGAAATGAATGCATCCTTAGTTGTCATTTTTGGTGCTTTTATCCATTGACATGTTCTCTGTTTTTCATTTCTAGTTAGGATGGATCTTATGCCAATGATCAAGATGGATGTGGGCCCTTCGTTGTTCATTTCTATTTAATATAGATCTAGGTTGACAATTACTCTAACACAAAAATCATTGCACATTGTTAATAATTACTTTGTGCATACACTCGAACCACTGCACACTATTAATTTAAATACTTTGAAATAAATTCACATTATTCATATAGTTACAATAGATTAGAATTAACATCTACATTGAAATCAATGCATCTCGTGAAAAAAATCAAATAGGATTATAAATCAACAATTATGATGGGATCAATGCATCAAGTGCAATCAATCAAATATGATTAGAAACCAACATGTATATTGAAATCAATGCATAAACTGTAATCAATCAAATAAGATTATAACTCAACATCTACATTGAAATAAATGCATATATTTTAGTAAAAAAAGAAATATTAATGCCAAAATAATTGAAATTTAAGTTAGGAACTTACATATGCCTTTACCTCTTTAGTTTAGTGAAATTCCAATATTTTCTAGTATCTTGTTTTTAATCTGATTTTGAGCCTTTGATGGATTTCTAAATCTGACTTCATTTACATTTTGTAAAATCCTTCATTTTTCTCTATGGTAAATAATGCTCAATATTGAGTAATATGATGTGATATCAAACATAATATTGTAGAATATTATTTTTTATATATATAAGTTGATAATTTCTATTGATTCTAATTCTTGGTACGTCATGAGAGACTCCATAAAACAAAATTAAAGGCCTGATTCCTTGCAGGTTTGTTGTCCCAAATATGAAATCAAAACCACATTACAGACAAGTTGGTGACACTAGATAGCCATAAACTGATAACCCAAAAGACAAAAAAATCCCATGTACCTTAAAACAATTGAGTTGTATCACTGGTCAAGACACAAATTCGTAATTGGACTACCTTGGTGATTGTCTGGATATGGAGGCAGATAGAAAGGCTCATGGACATGAGCTTCCATAAGCTCCATTCTTCCTTCTAGTCTCTCTAATATTTCATGGATTTGTTTTTGTCCTCTCCACAACAAAGCCATTTTTTCCAACATCCACCATTGGTTATGTTGGTAATCATTCATGAACCATATGGCTTCATTCCTGTCATCATGCTTGGTCGTGTTGCCTATTCCAAGAGCGCTGTAACTTGTTGAAGGAATTCATCCAATGTGTAAAGGGGAGAAGGCATATCAAGAGGACTTGTAGAGAGCCATGATGGTTGGTCAACCTCTTCCCCTAGGTCGCAATTGGCTTCAAGGTGAATAGCTTGATGGCCCCATGGACACCCTCCCTGACAGGCACAACCCTGCTGGAGAAGCATGGATTCCCAATAGTTATAGTAACTTTGGCTTCCAAGTAAGCACCACACTTAATGCACCTCCCAAGCAACTATAACAATCACAACCTCTATTGTTGGGTCCTTATAATACTAGTGATTACCCAATTACTATTGTAGTTGCATCCCTTATTAATATTGTTGTGCCCCTGTTATCCCCATATTGTTATTACTGTGGCCCATAGAATCCCTCTATTGTTATTTTTGTGGCTTTATATTATTATTGTTAGGTCGGCTGGGTTATATTGTGACTCCTTAGACTCCTATATATAGAAAGGAGGTTTTCTCATTTGAATCATCCAAGAATTGTTCATTTATGTAATGTAAAGGAAGTTTCCCCCTCAAAGAGGCTAAATTCTAAGGTTTTGATCTATCTTTTCTATCTTTTCTTGAGCTGGTTTCATAACATTTGGTATTAGAGCTTTGGATTCTAGGGTTTCGCTGCTCCAAATAGGTCATCATGGAATTTTCGCTATAACTTTTTTTCTGCGACGTTTTAGACGCTAAAAAGCAAACCCATTTGAGAAGAAATCGTTTTGAACCTCGGGTCCAAATTTCAGAGCTTTTCGCATTATATTTGCGGAGATATGATCTGAGGAAGTTGACCTTTTTGCAAACTCCTGAATTACATTCCAAACAGGTGACTTGGGGAAAATCGTCAAAAATTTCTCTCTGAGCATCGGATTGAAATTTTGTAAGAAGGTACAGAAAGAGGGCGGACAGTAGTTTCTTGTATATATTTTTCAGAGCCTAAGGTCGAAAGAGTGACTCGTGGCATGTTGTACAAGTTCGCTCTACTGAACTAATCTATAATCAGGTCACTGTGGGAGATTTCGCATAACTCTTCCTTGGAGAATCCAATTTGGATCAGACTAGTGGCATTGGAAAGAGGAAATAGAGGGCTACTGCAGATCGCAATTTCAAAACTGGATGATCCAAAAGTACAGAGATACATCAGAGGCAATATCGAGCTCCTACAAAGTGAAAAAAGGTGTGAAGATTCTTTTGAATTTTTGCTTAAGATTGGTTTCAAAATTTATTTTGAAGGAATTCAAAGGGAATAGTAGAGCATTATTATCGGTAACTGATGCCCCGAGGAAAGAAAATGCAAACACCTAGTAAGCAACCTGAAATCTCTAGCATGACTCATGAAGAAGAGGAAGAAATGCTACATGATTATTTCAAAATTACAAGAACAAGTTGCAACAAATGTCACTCTCACAAAAGCTAACAAAAGCTAAGATAAATGGCATGGAATCTAAGATAAAGGGCGTGGAAGCTAAGATAGATGATTTGAAGATAGATTTGAAGACAGATTTGAGAGAGACATGGCAGATTTGAAGACAGACATGGCAGATTTGAAGATAGATTTGACAAAATTTCTACAAGAAATACTTACTAATGGTGAAAAGGTAGTAAAGGAAACTCATGATGCGAACAAAAGAAATGTTAATCATGATTTCATAGACTCTAATTTGGGATCAGAGGCCCACCATATTCCAAAGATCGATAGGAGGAAGTTTGATGGCAAGGATCTTGCAACATGGATATTACAGATGGAGCAATTTTTCGATCTCAATAATGTGAAAAATACACAAAAGGTATGTATTGCAACTTTATATTTGCAACCAAATCAGTTTATATGGTATCAATGGCTTAGCTCTCGTAAACAAATTATCACTTGGGCAATTTTTACAGAAGAATTGATAGCACATTATGAGGATACAAAAAGCAACACTTTGTTTAGCCAATTGGTAAGTCACAAACAAAAGGGTTCAATAATGGAGCACATTGAGGAGTTCCAAAAATTGAACATAAGGGTAAAAAATATTCCAGAGGAGCAT
>APFE031124755.1:147671-217268 GCA_000404065.3 Pinus taeda
CCTCGCTCTGAGTCCATTGAACTGCCTGCGGTCCTCCGCACCTGAAACCCTCCTGTGCCTGCGTACGGGCGCACCTGCAACCCTTCTGTACCTGCGTACCGGTGCACCTGAGACCCTTCTGTGCCTGCGTACGGGCGCAACTGCAACCCTTCTATACCTGCGTACCGGCGCACTTGAAACCCTTTTGTGCCTGCGTAAGGGCGCACCTGCAACCCTTCTGTACCTGCGTACCAGCACACCTGAAATCCTTCTGTGCCTGCATACAGGCGCACCTGAAACGCTCCCTTCCTGCGTATGTACGCACTTTTCTCTCACTGTACCTGCGTACCTTTGGGCATAGATGATTTCAAGACTTCATAAAGAACCCAGACAGCCAGATCTACAGATCTGAACCTGCGCCGAAGAGATCTTAGTCCATCAGTAGATTTGCCTTATTTAGATCTAGACCAGATCTTGCCCTCGAAAGATATTCAACCAAAAACATGCTTAAGCCAAATGATCTGCTTTGCTTTATATAGTAAAGCTCTTCCTTAAATCATGGATTAATACCACGGGCCAACACCATAATAAGACAAAACCGTCGGCTAAAAACCAAGTGTAAAACATAAGAAACCCCACGTGTGCTTTTCTTTGCCTTGAAATGTGTGCACTGGGGGTACGCACCTCCTGAACAGTATAACTGTGGGTATGTACGTGCTTTATGTAACACCGACCTGCGTGTACGCACCTTCTGTAAGGTGTACCTGCGTACCCCTTTTTTTCTTCAATATTTGATAGCTGATCATCAATCTCTGCTGCTGACTTGAAGTACTGTGATCTATCACCTGAATGGGTTGCCATCAAGGACAACACTTTAGCCATAATGCCAACACTTATATTCCTATCATAACTTGTTTGAACTCATTTGGACATTTGGTTTGCAAATAATTCCAAATTAAATTAGATATTTTTCACTGCCTTGGCCTTGTATGATGTATATTGTTGTCACTTACTACAAAATGTGTTTTCAGTTGTCCAAAGTGAAAAAGAGAAGATAAGTTTGCAGTCATCTTCCAAAATAGTAAAGGACCCAAAGCCTACATCGAACCCTCTCCATTGGAAATTGATATGAACAGACTTTCCAATGATATCTAGAAGTCCAAAAATGGACTCCTGGATTAAAAGATATGGTCTTCTGAAGTTTCAAGGATTCAAGCCTTCGGAAAGAAGGAATATCGAAGGTCCGATATTGGAGATCACATACCGAAGGTCCAGCAACATCCAAGATTGACGATCACACATCAAACCAACATCGCATATTGGCGCATCGCATATCAGAGGTCTTATATATCGGAGATAGCAAATTGGTGGTCACAACATCGAAGCTTGGAGGAGATCGCACGTCAGAACATCGAGACATCGAAAGGCCGACGAATGGAGAATCACAACTTCTTAAGTGTAAACCTTTTAAAAGTTGCAATATTGTAAAAGTTATGATTGCATTTAAAACCGTCAGGGAATGCCAATAAATGTTTACAAAGGATTTCATCGCAAAAACAAAGGCGGACAAGCCCTTTTCTCTCTCCTTGAGCAGGACATGTGGCAACATTTGATTGGTTCTGATAAACTAACCATGGCAGCATATCATTGCCTCCCATAAAGACACGTGGCATCATATGATTGGTTGCAATGAAGCTATAATGAAAATTGACTTCAACATGGAGTGGTAGTATGGCAAGACTCGTGGTAGGCAGCTTTAGCATTTTGAGGAGCATATGGGGGAAAATCAAGGTGACACGTGTCACCACTCAGAAAATTCCATGTGGAATGATGACATCATGTCGGAGGTAGCATATTAGAGAATTTGAAATATCGCAACTCCCATGTTATTTCCTTGATTGGAAACCTCCGATACAAGGGGCTCCAATATTGGGCTAGCACACAGTCGCTAGAAGAACTTAAAGGACCAAGGGCACAAAGCACTTTACAAAGGAAAAATGGCCCCCAGGTAGGAACAAAATGCCCTAGTGCCTTAAGGGCAAGCCTTCAGTCATGACCCTCGGTCCTATGATGAAGAAATGCAAAAAGAGGCTAAACAAAAGGGGCCAAAGGATATCGGAACTCGTTGTTTTGTAATTTCTTTAAGAGTAACCGCTTCAAAAGTTGTGATAAATGAATGAGCTGATGTTACAATTAAACTAGTTTTATATTCATATCGGTCTAGAGGTGGAGATGAATGTCAAATAACGGAGGATTGGGTTATCGAAGAAATCTCGATATCGGTAGATCTTAGATGTATATCGTATAAAATTTGCGATATAAGTTGAGACACGTAATAGGGAGCGGAGTAGTGACGTGGAAAGGCAAGGTGCCGAAGAAGTGGGCCCAAAGCTTTATGCACTTAAATATGTATATGTTTAACATTATAACATAAAGGCACAAGTTATAATAAGTATTAAGGCCTTGGTTCAAGCACCTATAAACAATAACACAACCACTTTGTTAAATGAATCTAGGACTTTAAATCATCCTTTTTATTATGCCACATTACTATTATTCATCGAACTTTGGTTTATGTAAAGTTTAAACCATTTAACAATTTATTTGAATATGCCGAAAGTCACATTAATCATATGAATCAGACTTTGGTTTCTATGATTTAATATGCCTCTTTATATGGCTCAAACTTTGGATATCAAAGATTTCCAAAAGGATTCTCCCAATGGAAAAGTTCCAATGCCCAAAAGCTCCCATTCATGGTTTATTATACATGCCACATTGTTTAATTAATGATTAAGGCCAAAATCCAATGAATACTTCTTGGTCTTGGGGGCGATGTATCAAATATAAATAAAATATTTACAATTGAAAATTAATTATTTACAAAAAAATAAAATAATATACACCTTGTACATTTTTTAACTCAAGTGACAAAATGATCAAACTTCAAAGGAGCGCCATTTGCAAACTGGATAACCAACTGAGATGAAACAAGTATCGATGGAAAGCTTGCTAAAAGTCAAATTCAATGAAATAGTCAAAATAGAAATCCGATGAAAACAGAAAAATGGCAAAATTTTAGGATACTTAATCAAATGAAAATCATAAAAGGTGGTTTAGCCAAAAATTTAAGGAAAGGGTCCCCATTATTTGAAATAATATTTCAAATAATGGGGGGGTCTTGGGTTTTCCCTACAACGGGCTTAAAACCTATGAATGGTTCTTGGTCTCAGGGGCTCTGTATAAAATAAAAATACATTATTTACAAAATATTTACAATTGAAATTTACATTTTTACAAAAAAATGAATTTATGAAATTAATGTACTATTTATACAAATTAATAGGCCAAGGCAATGAAAAATGTCCAATATTCAATTAAGTGCCATAGACCAAATGTCCAAATTAAACCACAAAAAATATGGTAGGAAAATAGAAATAGATCGAACTCATTGAACGAATCAAGATTCTGAAAATCAAATAGTAATATCACCAACCATTCAATTAAAGGGTCCCCATAGTGAAAATTAAGTGAATAATAGGGGCGGGGTTGTGTTTTTCTACAACACACTTGTAATGTAGTAAAGGACACAAGGTAGACCCTTACAAAGTTGCGCAGTATAACTAGTCCCATTATACTAGTTGGAACCACCACTTAAACAGATATAGATCTAAGTTACAAATCTTCACTTCATGGATTTCCCCAAATATTGATCAGGACATTTTCCCTGATCAACACCGCCAAATAAAACAAACACATCCTGGCAATGTTTTCCAGTGCTTTATCTAGGAAGATTCAATCTGATGTATCATTAAAAGTAATATTTTCCATTTTGTAGTCATATCAGCGTGTCTTTGTGCCATTCCGATGCAAATGCTATTCAATAGTATATGAAGTACACAAAACCCCTTCCATTGTACAAATGCTTCTTCCAAGCAAACTAAATCTTCTCATTCAATGACCTCAATTAGTTCAAACATCTATCCTATTTAAACTCTAGTTGAAATACAAACTCCTTCTTGCTTAAGTGTGATCTCAACCATAATAAACCCTACTACAATATGAAAATTTCTTGGATTAAAAAATTCAAAGCAAATCAAATATTTCATCTACAACATAGTTATTAAATTAGTGAGAACTTTAACCTCAAAAGGAGAACTCTAATCCTAAAATCCCATAATTTTGGGTCAAAAGCATCAAAATCAACTCTCAAATTGAGAAGTTGTGTTACCAGCAACACCCCTTTTTTGGGGTTAAAATTAAAAACTTTTGCAATTGTAACCTTAACAACCTTGCAATGTTACTAACAAAAAGCTTAAAATTACAACTCATTGGAATCTAAAAGTAGCACGACTAATCTTTGCAGGGCTAAAATTACAACTCATTGGATACCATGATATTAATAGACATTACGATTGCAACCAAAATCTTAAAGTCAACCAATGAATCGAAAAGTTGTTGTATTGATAGCGCACACCTATTTTTGTCCATGTTGAAATTGCGACTTTTTGGAAACCATGACCTTGGTAATTGGAACTTTTGCAACCAAAGTCCCAAAATCTACCCTAAATCAAAAATAAATCCTACCATGTAATGAAAGACCAATATCATTATGAAAATAATTATAAAAAGTGAAAAAGAAATGAAAAAAAAAAGGAAAACAAATGGAATACAAGAAATTTATTTCTTTTTCAAGGTAAAAAGTAATAATTTGAGAGTAGAGAATTCCACAATTGTTCATATTGTGAGAATTTATAGAAGCAAGTTGTGTAGTGGATTAAACCTGTCAAATGTTTTGGGTGGACACTCCACCCATCATCGGGGACAAAAAGATTAAAGATATTAAAAGTGAGTGATGATCGGTCCTTTAATAAATAAGGGTTGTCAAGTAATAGTTAAAGGAAATCAATAAATTAACCAAGAATTTAAATTAACAATAAAAAATAAATTATTAAATATTTCAATAAGCAGCGAGTAAAGTCTATCAAGGAAAGGAGAGGGGGGACAATAAAGAAAATTAAAATAAATTGAATTAAAAGGGGGTAACATAGCAGATTAATAAGGAATAAACCCCATATATATAGGAAGGAAGGAAGAACATGATGAATCAAACTAGAAAAGATGTGAGAAGATTAAGAACAACATTAAAAGGGGGGTGGTGTTATAAATCTATATATAAATCAATGAATGAGTTGTTAAAAAAATAAAATGAATAGAGAACGAAGTAAGGATAAAGATTAAGAGATTGAATTAAAAAGGGACTCCTTTTAATGTTGTTCTTAATCTTCTCCCCTCCTTCTAGGTTGATTCATCATAGTTTTCCTCCCTTTCACTTTCTTTTTTATATATAATCGTTTTAGTATATTCTCTATTAAGCTGCTTTGTTACCCCCTTTTTTTATCTAATTTATTTCAATTTGCTTTATTGTCTCCTTCCTTTTTTTATTGATAACCTTTTTTCACCCCTTATTAATTTATTTTTGACTATTAATCTAATCCCTTAGTTAATTTATTGATTTGCTCTAACTGTTACTTGCTAACCCTTCTCTGTTAAAGGATGGATCAACACTCGCTCTTGATATCTTTAAGCTTTATAGTCCCTGATAATGGGTGGAATGTCCACTCGAAACATTGCACATGCTTAATCATCTACAAAGTTAGCTTCCGGGAATTCTAAGAACAATTTATAAAACATGTAACTTTTAAAATTAAATAATATAAATATAAAATTATAATAATGTAAATAAAAAATTATTAAAAAAACAAAGGGTTGCCACTAGTCTTTCCTCACCTATCGGGAGGTCACAAGGTCAAATCTCTTCGATGTCCTCTTGGGTTAGGCCTTGCTAGTTTGACTGATATAGGTATTTCCCCTTCGAGTTGATCTACCTGAATTTTCCTATGAATGTAGCGGTCACTTAGTGTCCATGAACCACCCTTATATATATATATATAACCATTAAAATTTAAAAATATATATATTAAAAAAATTGATAAACATTTTTTTAAGATCAATTTTAAAATAAATATTATAAATGGTGCCCACCCGTGAACCAATGTAAAAATTAAATATTAAAAATTAAATAGTATTAAAAATGAATTGAAAACAAGTAGGTTTTTGTTTTTTTAAGGAGCAAATTTTACCTTACCCCAACTTGGGAATCGCTCCACTCCCCGCTCCTTTCCTTTCAACTCCATTCACATCCTTTGTTTCTCACTCAAAAGTGCATGGGTGCCATTATCTTCTTCCAGTGGAAGGGGGATTTGGAATCCTTTACCCAAATGAGTGAGTGGTGGCTAAAAGGTCACTATTATTTTGAGTAATGGTTTTTAAGTCTTCGCTTTGCCTGGGACGGGGAGTGCTAACCCATCTCCCCACCGCTCAAGGGAGCAGACCCCTCTTTTCTATAAATGATAAATGAGGGATGCTAGAGGGGGAGTAAATTTTTGGTTTGGAGGAGGGAGGAGTGGCAGGTAATGGTTTGGGAAAGTTTTTGGGAATCACCTTCCCACTATTTAACACTTTTTTTTTAATTTATAAATTTATTCATTTGAAAAAAAATGTTTTCAATTTTTTTTTTTTTTTTCAGATTTTTATTTTTTACTTGGCTTTTATATATATATATATATTACTTTTAACTATTAATTAAAAAAATTACATTTATAATTTGTGTTTTATCTTTTATTTCTTGTGCGTATCTGTTTTTTTTTTATCAAACATTGTTTTTTACGTAATTTTTTTCTCCTCTTTTTTTTTTCCATTATTCTCAATTTTCCCCTTTTGTGAATTTGTTTGCAACAATATAAACATTTCATTTCATGAAGAGACTTCTTTTTTATTTAGGGTAGATTTTGGAACATTGGATGTAATGATATTAGTTGCGAAGGCAATGATTTCAGAATTATGTGATTTCAATGTGGAGAAAATGGAGAGTTTGCCACTAATTCCACCACATTTTGACTCAAGGATTGAACTTAAGAGTTTGTTTTATATAGTACCATTTGTTAAGGCGATGTGTCTGAAAAGCTGTATTTTTAAGTCCCATCCCGCCTCCCCAACCAAAAAAAGGGTGCCACTAGTCTTTCCAGATTTCAATTCAGAGGTTGACCTTAACATTTTGGTTAGCAACATTATGTGGTTGTTAATGTCATGGTATCACAAGTTTATAATTTTAAATCTAAAAATGGGGTTGCTATTGGTAGTAACACTAAATTTCAAAATGAGGGTAAAAGCAACCACTAAGTGCGACTTTTATAAAAACAAGAACTCTAGAGGGTGATGTTTTTCCACAATCTTGGTGTCTAGGATAGAATCTTAAATCACTAACGGTACCAAACCAAATATCACAACGAAACTACTTTGCACAGTGGAATATAAACAACAATAAATTTGCTAGTGCACAAAATATAGACAACTTTTTACAATTTTCAAAGCAACTTTGTTATATTAATGAAACTGAATAATACAACAGTCTAGGGCTCCCGTATCAGAGATAATGGCCCTCATACATCCACTAATATAAGATACAAAACTGGGGCTTGGTGTTAGTCCATCAACAACCAATCTACCCTCAACAAGATACTCTAACCATCTAGTTGAACCACGCTCTCAGGTCCTCTTGGGCGTACCCTCTTCCTGCTCATTCCTTCAACTCTCGATCTACAACACTGCCTCTATCAACGACCCAAGTCCATCTGGCCACTAAACCTCGGCTCTCCAATCTACTCACTATATGTGCCTTAGTCCGCAAGGGCATAACACATCGAGACTCCTGGCGATTTGTTCACAACTTCGTTTGTGAACAAGTCACAACTCCCCACTGCTTCTCCTCATCTACTAAGGGACTTCAACCCACTATGGTATTCCTACACTACTTCAATGAAGACCAACATAGGGAACGAAGGGCTGCCACTTCTGATTGCAATATGCCCATCTCCCACAATCAAAATGGGCTAGGAGGATTTCCCATCATATGTTATAGAATTCCTTCTCCAAACACAAGTCTAAGGCTGCTCAACTACTCCTCTGCCTCATCAAACCTTGAACTCAACAACAGCCACTTTAGCAACCACCTAAGTCCATGAAGATGATGTACATAGGGCTCAACCTTAGGAAATATCACACTGTCCTCCACCAGACCATAAATGCCCAATCCACTTTCACACTTGGTCCACTCACACGCTACCCTCCAATAGACCACGAGTGACCAATCCTTATTGTAGCATTTGATCCTAGTCAGGGCACCCAACACCTATGGAGACCCTCCCACTTGGATGCTAATAGACTCCTCAATTTTCCTCTCCTAGGACACTCATCCACCTATAAAATCACATCATCAAGATAACATCTGCAACCATATTGTTGTTTCCCTCTTGCCCTTGGGTTTTGTGCACATTGTTGTAGCTCCCATCACTGGTTAGGACATGAAACACTTTTCCAAATCTGCTACAAAAGTCCTATGATCACTGTGTTTCCCTTGCTCAATATTGTTGCCCCTACTAGGTCCTTTCCTCACACTGTTTAGCCCTGAGATCCTCCTCAAGGTACCTTACAACATGCGGTTATGCTACATCGATAGGTCTTGGCCTCCTACCAAGGGATAACACCCTTGTTCAATTGCGTTGAGCCTTCATGTGACTGTGACTTGAAGGGAAGAGATTCCATAAGCCTCACATCCCCTCAAGAAAGCCACCCAACATGCTATTGTAGTAAATTTTCTCCTGCGGCCTAAACAGAGACACAAACCCACAAAAACTAGCACAGAAACATACCCAAACTCACCTCTGGCTGCGGCCTGATTTGGCAAGTGATCCGCTGTCCCAAACTACCCAAACAAGCCTTCTTACATGGCTTCGACAACCCTTGCAATCTGTGGTTAGGTTTGTTAGAAGTCTAAACCAAAAATCATAGAGAACCTTCTCCAAAACCTCATCCTCCTTACCTCTTGTTCTTGACTCAGATCTGCTACTATTTTAGATATAATCCATGATGATATTGCAACTTAGGATATGTCATAATGCCTCAGAAAAGTCCTCCTTTAATACCTTTGTGTGGGGCTTCAAATAATTTCTCCGAGAGGGCTTGTCAACTATCATAAGGTCACTAAAACATTAAGTTGACATTAACTTTGTTCCACAAGCCCACAAAATATCTTCAAAAATTCATATCTCATCAACGATAACTCAGAATTGGATGATTCTCAATGCGTTAGATTTGTCTCGTCATCTATTATCATCTTTATTCATGGCATGTTGCAATATGGTCACGCTTTTGTCCCAAACATCAATGGGTGCAAAACTCCATGCTTGGGTTTCAAGCCCACAAGGCCACTTGTGGAGCTCCTTCATCCAAACCCTCGATCCTCAAGGCTTGGAGTACCTCCCAAGCTACAGAAATCAACACTCCCTCTTAGCGAGTGAGGTACTTCCAAGACTAGGAAGAAACCATCATCACTAGCGACACTAGCCCATCTGGCATGCATCACTACAGCATACTTTGTAGAATGAACATGACAATCTCGGTAGTACCTCTGTGCCATCACATCTGATCCTGAAGATCCCAAACCGCCATAGGGCTTCTCCCTTTGAGCCTACACGATCTACATTGTATTAGTCTTGCAAACACTCATCCTCCTAGATCAAATACCACACGTGAAAATCCCTCCAATCTCAGATATGCAACATCGTGATCTGATGAAGACTCTAGCCTTCCAACCTACAGTCCATCACATGAATCCATCTCGATCAACTTGATCTCATCCATGCCAAATAAACCCTCGATTTGTCCCAACCATCCATGGCAAGTCAAAGGAATTCCATGATCATCAACTTTCCCTACAAAAAACTATTGTTCACCAGGCTCACCACCAATTTTCCAGAAATCCCAACCAATCTCGTTGTTGAGCCAATTAAGACCACATCTCCATGTCTTCGGCTGGACCCTCTGCTCCATGATCTAGACACCCATAACTCCCTCTGAGTTGCTTCATTGTGCAACCTCTGATTCGTTGTTCCTCAAAGTATCTTAGACACACTTTGATACCATGATCTATTTCCGCGATCTTGGTGTTTGGGATAGAATCTTAAATCCTTGACGCTACCAAACCAAAGATCACAACGAAACTAGTTTTCGCATCATAATATAAACAACAGTAAATCTACTAGTAGACAAAATATAAACAATTTTTTACAATTTTCAACTCAACTTCATTATATTAATCAAACTGAATAATGCAATAGCCTAAAGCTCCTATATTAGGGGTAATGGCCCTCATACATCCACTGATACAAGATACAAAATTGGGCCTTGGTGTCAATCCATCGAAAACTAATCTACCATCAATAAGATACTCTGACCATCTAGTTGTTGAGCCTCTCGGTCAATGATCCAAGTCCATTTGGCCACTGAACCTTGACTCTCCAATCTACTCACTAGTTGTGCCTTATCAAGGGCCCAACACATTGAGACTCGTGACAAGTTGTTCACAACTTTGTTTGTGAACAACTCACAACTATCCACTGCTTCTCCTCATCTACTTAGGGAATTTAGCCCACTATGGTCTTCCTGCACTGCTCCAATGATGACCAACATAGGGCACAAAGGGCTACCACTTATCCTTGCAAGATGTCCATCTCCCATAATGAACACGGGCTAGGAGGACTTCCCATCATCTGTTGTAGAAGTTCTTCACCACACACAAGTCTGGTGCTGCTCAACTTCTCCTTTGGCTCATCAAACCTTGAGCTCAAAAAATACCACTCTAGCAACCACCTAAGTCCATGAAGATGGTGCACACAAGGCTCCATCTTGGGGATTATCATGCTATCCTCCACTAGACCATAAATGTCGAATCCACTTTCACACTTGGCCCACTCACACGCTACCCTCCAACATACCACGAGTGACCAAACCTTGTTGTAGCATCTTCTCCTATTTAGGGCATCCAACACCTATGGAGACCCTTCCACATGGATGCTAACAAACTACTCAATTTTTCTTCTCCTAGGACACTCATCCACCTAGAAAATCACATCATCAAGAGACCATCTACAACCATATTGTTGTTGCCCTCATGCCCTTGGGTTTTGTGCACACTTTTGTAGCTTCCATCACTGGTTAGGGCATTAAGCACTTTGAAAAATATGCTACAATAGTCATGCGATCATTGTGTTTCCCTTGCTCAATATTGTTGCCTCCTTTTCTGCCCCTTCTAGGTCCTTTCCTCACACTATATAGCCCTAAGATCCTCCTCAAGGTACCTTACAACATGTGATTATGCTACAACAATAGATCTTGGCCTCCTAGCAAGGGATAACACCCTTTTTCAATTGTATTGAGCCTTCATGTGACTGCGACATGAAGGGAAGAGCTTCCCTAGGCCTCATAGCCCCTCAAACAAGTCACCCAACATGATTATGTAGCATCTCTTCTCTTGCGGCCTAAACAAAGACACAAATACTATCACATAAACATACCCAAACTCACCTCTGACTGTAGCCTGATATGTCAGGTGATCCACTCTCCAAAACTGCACAAACAAGCCTTCTTACGTGGCTTCTACAAGCCTTGACATCTGCGGCTAGGTCTGCAAGAAGTCCGCACCAAAAATAAGAGAGAACGTTCTCCAAAACCTCATCTTCCTTTCCTCCTACTCCTACCTCAGACCTACTACCATTTTAGATATAATCCATGATGATACTACACCTTAGGATATGTCATAATGCCTCACACAAGTCCTCCTTTTATAGCTTTGTGCGGGACTTTAAAGAATTTCTCCAAGAGGGCTTTCCAACTGTCATAAGGTCACCAAAACATTAAGTCGACCTTAACTTTGTGCCATAAACCCACACAATATCTTCAAAAATTCATATCTCTTCAACAATAACTCAGAATTGGACGATTATCAACGTGTTGGATTTATTTTGTCATTTACTATCATCGTCATCCATCACATGGTGCAATCTCATCACAGTTTTGGCCCAAACATTGCTGGGTGCAAGACCCCAAGCTTGGGTTTCAAGCCCACAAGGCCACTTGTGGAGATCCTTCATCCAAACCCTCGATCTTCATGGCTTGGAGTACCTTCCAAGCTACAAAAACCAACAGAGGGCTCTTGTTAAGTTAGTAACATTGTTCTTCATTATGAAAATTTTATTGAATCTTATTCCTATGAATTCAAGGCCTCAGGGATACTATAAAACAAAGTATAAAGTAACAATGGAAAGTGTACAATGTTTCACTTTCAAATAGCCCAAACTTCCCAACAATTCAAGGATAAAATATACCAAACCAAAATAATAAGTTTTAATCCTTTTAGGGAAATTTATTAGCCAATAACTAGATTTGAAATACTCTTTTATAACAACAATAACAGTAGTACAACAATAGTATGACAATAGTAAACTAAACCCCTTATATTCTTCAATTATATGTCAAATCACTTAACAAAAGTATTTTTGCTTGTGCCAAATTAGGAAGACATATATGTCTATGATAGCAATACATAAAGATATATTATATATATATATATATATATGATGAATAAAAATCTAAAATTTATATAAGTTTCTTACAACTACAAACTTCATTAACATGCTCAATCTTCCCAACCCTCCAAAACTTGGCTAGGGAAAATCAATAAAACCCTAGCAACTAAAATGGTACATTATGCAAGAATCACTCCAAAACATCATTCAACACAATACTTGAGTCTCCTTGTCCTCTTCTTCATAATTCCACCCTGAGGGTGTTATCACAAACCCCCAATTTCTAATCTCCTAGGGATAAGCCCTAACCATAGAATCTCGTACTACTGGGAAAATTCTAGCCCCTTTCAACTCCACTACTTTCTCTTATTTCAAAATGAGACCATCAAAGGTCTTTTGATCCATTCAGGCCTATTTCACTATTTAACGCCATTTACAAAATTATCTCCAAACTAATTGCTTATAGGATGAAGGATATCTTATCAGATAATATCTCTCATGAACAATTTGGTTTTCTTGTTGGTAAATAGCTACATGAAGACATTGGGCTTGCTTAGGAAGGCCTTCACTCTATCTATACAAAAAAGCAACAGGAACTTTTGTTGAAAGTTTACCTCTTCAAGGCTTTTAATAGGGTAAGTTGGCTTTACCTTAGACTCCTACTCATTCACCTTGGATTTTTTCATTCCGTTGTCACTTAGATTCTAAATTGTATCTCCACGGCCCATTTTTCTCTTCTACCATTGGTGTGGCTTCTCTCTTCTTCCATGTGGATCAAGGGCTCTACCAAGGATCTCCATTATCTCCCTTACTTTTCCTACTCATTGCTAAAGATCTTAGTCGACTCATTCTTGACGCTAGAAGCAAGCCATGTGTCAAAGGTATTACAATCTCTAGTCATTTCTCATCAACCCATCCATTGTTTGTAGATGATGTACTCCTTTTCTTAGATGGTCACTCAGAGCATCTTTGGGTTCTAAAATCTCTTTTGGACTTCTTCAAATTGGCAACGAGAATGAAAATAAATATGGAAATCATTTCTTATTCTATTGGGGAATGAGACACGAAAAAGAAAACAAATTGAAACCCTATTCAATGTTCACATTCAAGATATTTTGAATGGACTAAAATACTTAGATTTCAAACTTAACGCAAACAACTATGACAAATCATATTAGCACTAGCTATTGGAAAAGATCGAAAAGATAATTAGGATTTGGTGCAACAAATGGCTCTCTCAAAAGGGCATACTTACACTATGAAAATTTTCCCTTGAAGTAATATATATTTACTTGGATTCCCTTTCCTATATCCCATTAATAATTCTACATAAAATTAGACAACATAACTCTCGCTGCCTATTGGAGGGATAGGAGGAGAAAATAACGTTTATTCTCATGGCTTGGAAGAACATAGCCACTATAAAATCCTAGGGGGTGGGAATTGAAAAATCCTCTTTCATTCTTGAAGGCACTAACTGCAAAAGGGGTTTGGAAGATTATTCAAGGGATAGGCCTCTAGGTGCACACCATCTTCCAAAAATACATGGATCCTCTTTCAATTACTGATTGGATCCGATCTCCTAGAAAATTCATAAACATTGGGTATATTGTATGGAAAACTATTATCAAGGCTTTCCCCCTCATAGGGAAAACTTTCTACTAGAAAATAGGGAATGTGGAACATGTTTATATCAGTTTTGATCCATGGGTTGGTTTCCAACAAAATCATATCCTACTTTGTTTTGAATAATGCATACTTGGTTGAAATATGACATGTTTTAACAGATACAACAGTCTTTAGTTTATGATTTTGGGATTGAGTTACTTCGAATAGCTACACAATTGTGTTATAAGATCATATTTTTTTGATCTAGTGTTGGCAGTGTTGCACATGGTATGGTAGCTTTATGTTCTTTTTATTGTTTGATTCTTTATGCTCCATTCCAAATTGGCTTCAAGCTTGCAGGAGTGAAATTCATCATTGAAGGTTAATATCAATTTGTTGAAACCTTTTGTGACTATGGAAACACACTCATTTCTTGAGTATGAAAGACCATAGTCAATAAGGGAAGTGCCTGCTTAGAATGCATAGTGGTGACAATATCTTAGGTTTCTTATTATATTAGTAGACCAATAAGCATGTCCACTTAACGAAACCAAAGTACATTATAACTTTGCATTCAATGCTCAAAGCCTAAAGATGAGAAGCTATTTGAAAGGGTTATGATATGTGAATACTCTATAATAGGTATCCATTTGAGTACAGTTCCTCTAGATTATCCGTTCTTGTTATATTATTCCTAGGTGTAGAGGAAAGGTTTGTTGAAGAAGAGACTTAGAGACATCCTATAGGAATAATTTTATCCTTACAAAAGCAAAGTATTCTTTAGTCTATTGCCAAGTGATTAAACCTCTTATAAATGATGGTGAAGATAGGATTCCCATTGCAGTAGTAAGACAGCAGAATCATTAGTGCTTATAACTCCGCACATATAGTGTAGTGCCTCTAAGCTTACGTTTTCCAATTGAAAAAATATATATATTTTGAATTTAATGTCAGTAAATTGACCCAACATTTTGGTGTCATTTCCAGGGAGGCACTTAAGAGATAAGAACATTGGTGGTTTTATTTTTCTCATTGATTCCCCAACATTAACGACTTGGAAGAGTGGGAAGGTAAGATGGGAAGTAAGAACTTGCGCAACCACTTTGGTGAGTCCCATAAGCCCTTATCATGTTAGAAAAATCATGTTTCTTTTTTTTTTAATTTAAAAGAAGCATTTTATAGCTAACAATGTGAAGATATAACTTTTTTATGACACGATACCAACAACACCACGAGCTCATAATTGTGGTTTGATTTCTATTTGTTGGTTTGAATTTTCTTTTCTTCTTCTTCAGGAGTTGCATGAGTATAGGTAGGCATAAATTTAAAGGTAGAGGTAAGTTAGATACTTCTAATACCCCTCCTTCTAACATTAAATCGTCAACAGTTGGATCTTCAAAGAAGGATAAGGTAGACATAACTATAGCAGGTGGCTCGAAGACCCAAGTAAACAAGGATATAGATTTCACAATTCACCACATTGATTTTACATAGGAAGCTAATTTAGTTGGGGGATCATAACCAAAAACAAAGTCAGAAGCTAGTAACAACCCTGATCAAGTGACTGATCTACTTCTAGAAAATGAGTTTGGTCTGCTTGAAAGTGGAAAGATGGTAGAGGGAGAAGGAGAAGTGTTTATAGAGGGACTATAGGTGAAGGAAGAGGTAACCTTTGGATTCCCCATTGCAAATCCTAATGTAGTGTCTAGATGAAGAATATTCTACCTATATTCCAAAAAATAAGTTGTTCCATGCTAGCCTCAAGGATGTAGCCTTACGTTGGTTCATGGGGCTAGGGAGAAACACCATTATAAATTGGGACAAAATGCATAAAAATTTTCTTAAAAAGTACCAGAAGTATTGCAAAGCTAGAGACTTAAGGGAGGAAATTTCAAAATTACACAAAGGGAGGACGAGGGCCTCAAAGACTACCTCGAATTGTTCCTATATATTCTCTAAAGATATGAACAAAATAAAATCGATCATGACACTATTAGAATTATCTTCTTAAGGGGTGTTCTAGATGATTTCATAAATATATTAAATTTAATGGCATATGTGGATGTTTCATAGTTGCCTTTTGATAAGATTTGTGACCGATGTAGGAGCTAGACAAGATATGGTCGAGGGATTAGGGACGCTTTCCTTAAAAATACCAAATCTACATTGAGTGGCATGACTAAACTTGAGTTAGGACATTTATTGGAAAGTTTCAAAAGTGATATGCTTGAAAATCTTAATATTCAATTAGATACTTTACAATTTAAGAAAAATCGAGAAGAGGAAAGAGCAACACTTTCTATATTTTGTCCTAACTGTAGATAGAAACACTCTTTGTGAGAATGCCCCTTGGATGCTATTAATGTATGTGCTATTTGTGCAGGTGACTATACAACATAAAGTTTCACATCTTTATGTGGTCTCAAGGAAATTTACCAATGAGAAAATAAGGAAAAAAACACAATTGAATGCACTGGCACCAAAGAAACCTTCGCAAACATGACCTTTAGGTATAACTTCGGGCCATACATGTCATCTCTCTCATTGTTTTTATAGAAAACAACATTTATCTCAGTTTATGAGTTATTTTATACCTTGGCAAACATATGTTCCACAACAAGTCCAAAACCATCCCTGACATTAGGGATGATGAGGGCCTCATTATAATAATATGCTTGCTTTTTCCTATCCCTTACCGCTACAATAACAATATTTTATGCCACTCCAACAATCATATCCAACATATCCACAAACTCAAGGCTTTGAACTAACTGATAATCCACAACAATTGCAATTACAACAACCACCATCTAATCAACCTACACAATTACCTGTTCATCCAATTGCTAACCCCAATAATAATAAGACAAATCAATAGGATTTTAATGTTGATTTTCCTCCCTTCCCCACATATTTGATCACACTAGTTAGGTTGCAAGTTATCTAACTGAGGTTAGGGAAGGTTCTCAATAAAAACAAAGACTCTCTAATCAATTGAAGAATAATTAAGGGAGGAAACTCTTGATCAAACAAACATTGAATCAATAAATGAACAACCATCTTAAAATTTCAAGTCTTCGCCATCATTTAGTGCACCTCCCTACCCAAAAAGGTTGATCCTAGAAAATCCTACCAAGTGCCCTGAATTTGACTTGGTTTCAGAATTAGGAAATGTTTGCATCAAAGTCCCCTTATTACAAGCTATTAAGGATATCCTGATTTATGTTAAAACTATTAGGGAGCTTTACCTCAATAGACAAAGAAAGAAGAATGAGCGCCACAAACCTTTTAGTTTGTTGGGAAAACAATTTATTTAATATCAAGACAAACCTTTATGGAAAAACAATTGATTTAATGTCAAGACAAACCTTTATGGAAAAATATATGGATCCTAGAAATATAATTGTTTTGGTACACCTTAATAGTACCCTTGTTCCAAATGTTTTGATAGATATTGGAGCTGAAATTAATGTAATGAAAAGACAAACCATGAAACTGTTTCAATTGTTTAATCTCCACCCTAAACCCACAGTTTTAGAATTAATCGATGAATCCAAAATAAATCCAAAGGCTGTATTGAATGATGTAATCATCTCATTAAATTCTTGGGAGTATCCTACACACTTCATTGTCTTGCAACTTAAAAAACATTCAAGAATATACCCCTTAGTCTTAATGCGACCATATCTAGTTGTCATCGATGCTTACATTGGTTGTCGCTATGGATATATGCTCACTTTTCATGGGGTATCAACAAAGAAAGTGACCTTGTACCCCTTACCAAATCCTTTTAGGAACTTGAAGAAACCCTATGGATTGAAAATATTAATAGTGAGGAAGAGAATGTTCAATCTATTTCTTCTATTAATCAAATTATGTAATTTAAAGAATACACTAAAGATAATCGGGCCCATGATTTTTTTGTCAATCTAGACTCTTTACAAAATCCAGATCCACTTGATCATATTGTTAGCTCGAATTTTCTAGAAAATTGTAATCCGAACACCTCGTCATCACAACAAAATTCTATATTAGTTCTATATTTACCAGGATCTCACACAACTCTTCTTGAGTTTAGTCAAGGAAAATTTATGTATATAAATTCTCAGCTGGATGCATCTCAAGAAGACTAGGTCATCAGAATGTTGCAAAAACACACCAGTTCCTTTACCTGGAGCTACCAGGACATGAACGACATCTCCCCAAAAACTTTTATGAACCATATTTACATTCAGGAGGGTGCCCAACCTATTAGGTAGCCCCAAAGACAAATGGAACCATCCCTTAGAGGAGTTTTCAAGGAATAATTATAGAAACTTTTAAACGTCAACTTCACTTATCTAATCTCATATATCCAGTGGGTCTCTCCCCTCATGATAGTCCCTAAGAAAAATGGGCAGTGGTGAATTTGGGTGGATAATAGAGAAATTAATAAGGCCACCCTTAAGGACTCATTTCATCTCCCCTTCATGATCAAGTTTTGGACACATTAGCTAGTAAGAAATATTTCTCATTTCTCGATGGATTCAACGGGCATGACCAAATACAGATAGAGCTAGAAGATCATGATAAAACAACCTTCATATGTCCATGGGGGAAATATGCTATAGAGTACTACCTTTCGGTTTATGTAATGCTCCTAATACTTTTCAGAGAGTATTCTTAGCCATTTTTTCTTATCTTACTCAAGAATGTGTTGAAATCTATATGGATGACTTTTCTGTATATAGTGATTCATTTCCTAAAGCCCCGCAAAATTCGAAAAATGTCTTAATTAGATGTCAATAATCTAACATTGCCCTAAGTAATGTTAAATATCTTATAATGAAAACTATAGGGATCGTTGTTAGCCATCTCATTTCTAATGCAAGGATACAAGTTGATCCCACGGAGATTGAGGTTTATCCTACAACTTCCAATTCTAAAATCCCAAAAAGAGGTAAGAAGACTTTTAGCTCACCCTGGTTATTATAAGAGATTCATAGAACATTTTGCTAAGATATTTGCTCCCTTATATAAATTACTCATTAAAGATGTTGATTTTTCCTAGTATGATTATAATTTGTTAAAATGCTTTTGAAATGCTCTAAGATAGGCTCACTAAGGCACCTATCTTAAGGGGACCAAATTAATCCCTTCCCTTTCAGATCTCCATAGATTCCTTAGACACATCCCTTTGGGAAATTATAGGACAATATGAGGATCAATCATCTTATGATATCTACTACATTAATAAAATTATGACACTTGTCAAATTAAACTACACAATCACTGAAAAGGAATTTTTATTTGTAGTTTGCGCAATCAGTAAATTCAAACATTACACCACTAGATATGAGGTGTTTATTCATACAGATAACTCTGCCATTAAATACTTAAGAACAAATATATAACCAATGGTAGGGTGACTAGGAGGTTATTGTTACTATGATATTTTAATGTTACTATTCTAGATAAACCTAGCAAATCCAATATTGTAGCAGAATTCCTTTCCATAATTCATAATGAAGGACAAGTAACTTCCATAGATGACACTTTTCCTGATGAAAATTTATTTATTGTGTCCATTAACTCTCCATGGTTTGTAGATATTTCCAATTATTTAGCCATAGATAACCCGCCACAATATCTCTCTTTCGAGGAGAAGTAATAGATCATCAGAGTTAGTGCCTCCTACTCTTGGATTGGATGATATCTCTTCCATACTGAAGCTAACTTGATCATCAAAAGGTACATACAAGAAGATGAGGTGTTTGATAAATTGAGAGACTCTAATAATGAGCCATGCAGGGGGGCTTTTATTGACAAAAGGATATGTTACAAAGTCCTTCATTTGGGATACTATTGAGCTAACCCCTTTCAAGATGCCAAGAGTATGTTCAAAAGTGTGAAAGTTTCCAGTGAATGGGTTGCCCAATACAATCTGATGAAATGTCTTTGCAATTCCAATTAATCATTGCACCATTTGATAAATGGGAACTTGATTTCTTGGGACCTATTACCCTAACATCTAAAGGTAAAAGGTATATCTGGTATTATTTAGCTAAGTGGATAAAGGATAAGTCTCTTTTCATGCTAATGAACAATCATTTGTTGAATTTTTATTTGAGGATATTTTCACTCAATTTGGTGTCCCAGGGGATATTGTAACATATTAGGGAGAAAAGTTCACTTCAAAGCTTGTCCAAGCCATTACACAATAGTACAAAATTTTGCATTAGAAATATTCACCTTACCACCCATAGGCCAATGGACAAGAGGAATCAACCAACAAAGTACTAGCAACCATTTTGACCAAAATAATGTAGTTACATCATAAGGACTAGGAAAATTGGCTTCGAGATCCCCTTTGGGCCTATAAGACTACATGGAGGAATATAATCGGGCATACTGCATATGAGTTGGTGTATGGATAATAAGTTCTATTGCCAATTTAATTCTAAGTGAAGACATATAGGACTGCAACTTGTTAGGTATGAAACCCTCTTAGGCACATCAACCAAGACTCCTTCAACTTAACAAATTGGACGAGATGCGACAAAATACTATGCAACGAACCATTATTTTCCAACAACAAACAAATAGATGGCATGATAAACTTATTAGAAGGAAGCAATTCAAGACTAGTGATTGGGCCCTCCTCTTCTAATCCAAGTTCAATCATTTTAAGGGGAAGTTTCATACATGATGGTTGGGCCCTTAAGAAGTTGAGAATGTCTTTGATAATGGATCTATAAAGACAAAAACCATTGATGGGAAAGGAACTTCATTTTTGGTCAACTAGCAACCAATTGGTCAAGGAGGATTCATTCAATGAATTTCGCAATAATTTAGATTAAAAGTTCTCGGTAGGGAGGACATCCAACCTAATGTAACTTGATTTTAATATGTTCTTATTATTTAGTATAATATAATAAAAAGAAACAAATAAGGTACAATTGTGAAAATTAGTTTCTTGGCACAATTGGATGGGAAGTCATCTTGGAAACCAGGCAGCTCGCGGGCAAATATTCCCCAAAAAAACCTTTTTTTCCATCCAATGAAAAGTAGGTGTTAGTTGTTATAAAGGAAAATGGGTTGTTTAAAGAATGGATAGTTTTTATTTGTCTGACTTTGATGACTACAACTAATTCATGCAAGGCAGGTACATGAAAAACCTCAATGATACAAAGCTTGAAATAACCATTCTACTATCTCCTTTATAAAAGTTAGCACAAGAACTTCCACTGTATTTATTTTTTATCAACATCATCATCTTCACCATCATTAGTTTATGGCATTAGCACAACTGTCATCATCAATGGCAGCCCCATCATCGTTATCATTCTCAACATCATCATATTCACCATCATTAGTTCCAACATCAACACCAATATGGCAACCTCAGTATCATTATCATTTTCATCATCATTACCATTGTCATCATCAACATCAGCACTAGTATCCTCATTAGTGGTAGCCTTAACAATATTATCAACAATAGAAAGCAATACATTCTAGTAAAGAGAAGCAGAACGAGATATAAGAGCCACCTTTCTTATTTTATTTTTCAACATCTTGAGATTATGTTTATTACTTGGTCCTTAGTCTCCTTTTGAGCTTGTCAATGATTGTATTTTCAGGACACAAATTGCATGGATCTATAAAGTGCACATAGACAAAAATATTAGCCATGGTAATTTTATGGATTTTTATATTTTCACATAGTCTAGACACCGTGGATATGGGATTAGTATGATGGTTACAGGACTATTTGTGCTTTGCTTTTAATGAACCACTTTGTGGAGTTTAGTTTGTGTAATGATAAAGGGGCATAAGAAAGGATCCAACTTCTTTGTAATTTAATATTCTTCAAGTTCTTGATAGCCTAATTAAGCCTTCTAATTCCTAGGCAGTGAAATTCAAAGATGGTTCCAATGCTTCTAAGTCCACAAATTCTTCTACAGTTCAACTCAACACTCCATTGGTCACATAATTCATGTTTGTTTTCATCATCATTGCAAGGACATTGTATGAAGGTAACACGAGGTGAGCCTCATCTTATAAATTTCTTTGATGTGTTTGAAACTTAGATAATTAATGATATAATCATTGGTCAAATATATATAAACGTGGTTTTCCTTTACCACCTTCTACAATCATTTGCCAATATGACGTCTGAACTCTACATATTATGGCACCTTTCTCTCATTATCATTTCACTGGCATAAATAATCACTGGTTTGCATGAAAACTAGATTGATCATCCTCACCATAATTCGATCACACTATCACCTTGTACCCTATTTGAAATATCATTTCATCCCTATTTGAAAAATTGTTTCATTCCCTAAATTGAATTATTGTTTTGTTTCTTGTTTGGAATATTTTCGTGTCCTATGTTCGAAATAACAACTTCACCTTGACTGACAACAGACTTTGGAGAGACTAAGCTCACGAAATTGACTCTATAGGATTGGAAATCTTGGACCAGTAAGGCAGGAACCTTGGTTGTTGGTGGTCTTTGAAATTTTCCTTGAGTATAATAGTAGTAAGACAATTCTTCAAGACACAAGATTGCTTTTGTTTCTCAGAAAATTTCAAGGGTAAGATGATTCCATAGTGATTTCATTTGCTCAGGGGTTTGATGGTAATATAGCTCGAATCAATGATTTGGTAATGGTGATAACGGAGGATTCAATGGCTCAAGCCATGGGACTCCCTTAGTAGGATAATCATTGGCCTAAAAATAAACAAGTGGAGAAGGGAACTTGGGGTCGGTTTGTTAATTCTCCAAAGTTAGAACCATACTAGAAGCAAGGACCGTCACACTCTTACACTGTGAAAAAATAGAGGAATTTACTCGTTTTCTTACAAAAGATTGTGACATGTGAAGGTAGGTATGTTATTACCTTTGTTTACCATATCTATTTACTTTTACATTTAAAAGTCGATGAATGTATAAATTTTCCTTATTTTCTTTTTAAGAGCCTAGGATGCATGGTAAAGGGAACAAAAGGAAACCCTAGGAATTCCAAGGATAGCCTATATCACCATGACCTCATTAAGATTTTAATTTTGGATGAACTAAGGAAGAGGGAGGGTAATCAAGATGCCTTTGTAACTAAAAATTAGTTTAGCAACCCCCTTCTAGTGTCAAAAGTGGCACTAGGAGGGTTTACTGAAAAGGTATCTAAGGAAGTTTCTGACAAAAATCAAGAGAATCCCAAGGATGGTGACAGTGATGGAGTAGGAATTGCACTGAGAAATGAATAATTTGACCCTTGCACAAAGTATTCTAAGAAGGCAAAGAAATTAAATCAATTATCTTTCAACGCCTCAAGGAGAGTGACTAGAAGTATGGTAAAGAGGAGGGTGTCTGCACAAACAGAGGTTTCTCCCTCGTCCTATCATGCCCATTGCATATTGCTTCTAAATTATCCTAATAAATCAACCCATTTATCTCCTTGTGAACCTTTAATACCATCCCCTCCTCATTCTCTGAATAAATCAAGTCCTTTTCCTTCATATGAGCCTTGTGCATCTCCCTCTCCTTAGTACATTGTTGAACCAACAAACTTCTACATTTTTTTCTCTTATGTCTAAACTCTTGTCCATAACCTTGTTAAAATAAAGGGATCATTGACCTCTCTGCCTAAAATTCCAAGAACAAAGTCATTGACACCTAAGGCCACTGATCATAATGATTTTTTGGATCCATTAGTTCAATATTTTGAACATGCGGTTGATTTCTATGAACCTCCTAATCCTACTATGTCCTCCATTGTACCAAATTAAGCCACAACTCAGGAGTTGAGAAGGAAGGATAAGAAGATTAAGAATCTCAAAATTAAGTTCGAATAATTTAGAGTTCTTGATAGATATGATAAGAATGAAAATGATATCCTAAAACCAAGAATGGAGAGTTGCGGGAGGAAGTTGCAAAGTTGTCCAAGGAGAATAAGAAGTATCTTAAATTGGCCAGGAAATGGTATAGAGAGAACTTCTACATGTAGATATGTAACAATACTTTACAAAATAATATTAAAGTCACACTGAGGAAAAATAGGGCTAGTGTCAATATAACATTGGTAATTAATGAGGCCACAGGGCCACTACAGTTTTGGCCAATTATTCTAAAAGGAGCACCAATTACTATTTCGGTTATATCAATTTTAGTATTTTTGTGTGAGGAAACGCAAGATTTCAGGACAGGGGGTGATGTCAAGCTCAAAATTAATGATATCTTTCCTTCCAATTTACTATCTTGGACCCCCCTTAAACCCTTATTTGTGCCAATATACAGTCATATTCTATGCATATTGAAGGAAAACTAAGATAAAAAGGGATTTAAAGGTAACTCATTATTTATTGTTAAATGTCTATAGGTTTAGATGCATTTTTAGGACTAAATCTTGATTAAGGTCACTAATGAAGCTTATGACGAAGGTCATGTAACCTATGTGGGTTCCTACAACAACACTCCATGGTTGGCATAGGTGCACACCCTCATAAATGAAATAAACATGTGGTTTCTCTTAGTGAAATCCTCGAGATGCTCTCTTACTTATGAGATCAAACCAAAAGTCAATGCGTTCTCTTGCTGATCTGGTGGATCAAATTAGTGCTCAAAATTCAAAATTTGCAACAAACCTCGAAACCTAAATGACTAGATAGATCTTGGCAATCTAAATCCAACGCAATTTGTTTCACTAAAAACCAATATTGTATGCTCCCAATATAAAGTTCTGATCGAATTGGAAAACAAGCAAATTTGTTGGCAAATGGACAGGTGACTGGATATTTTTGGGCTAGTGGTAGACTGCCACATGGCCTCATTTCATTGGTTGAAAAATTAAAAAAATTTGATATTCATATATTTCTTTAATTGCTCCTAAGGTCGAATTTTTAATTTTTTTTAAGCTTGACTAGTTATTATGTGGCCAATTGTAAAGGGCCACGTGGCCTTCAGATACTGCATTAAAAACTTTCTAAGGGTCGAATGGATGTCATGGGGGTCGAACCTGTAACCTCAACCAACAACTCCGATGGCCTAACCAATTGCATTGCGATGTCACTTATTCAACCAAGGGAGAAAAACATTATTTAAAGTTTGTAATGTGCGCATATGGGAGAGGGGGTCAAGCTAAGCCCTAGCCCCTAGCCACCCCAACGTGATAGGACCATGGGTAGGCAGGGAGAGGGCTAGGGCCTAGCCCAGCCCACAGGCCATGGACCCAGCCACATAAGCCAATTGTGAATGGAGCGGAGGTCGAAGGCTAATGGGAAGAGGGGCCAAACCCAAGGCACATGGTGCCTCAAGTGACTGCGAACACAAAAGTGGAGAGGGGCCATCCCATGAGGGTGTCAGCCCATGGTCACCAGTGCAGCATAAAACCAAGGACATGCGTCAAAGCTGGGGGCTAGACAGAGCCCAGAATCTTTGGTCCCCTATGCGGTCTTATGTCTGCCATGTGACTATAAAAAACGGGACTGGGGGCTTGATGGTGAATCTAACCATCCTACAAATTCGCCTGTCGAGTGGGAATGTAGGCCAGGTTTGTGTGTTGGTTCTGTGTTTGGGGCGCTCAAGCCACGTTTAGGCCGAATTGGAGGATGGTTAGCCGTAGAATTTGGGAGAAACTTGAAACATTAATATTTTACTCAAGTTTTGGCCAAATGAGGTGCAGAAAGAACCAAAATTGGGGTTTTTGATAGTGTTGGATCCATTGGAGACATTAGTTCTATTTTTTGAGATTTTTAAAGCATGTAAACACACTTTTGAGCATTTTTTAATGAAAAAGGCCCTGCATTGGAAGCTGGACCAGGGGATGTAGCCTAGGTGAGGGGTGAAACCCTATATCATGCTTGTGTTATGTGTTTCAAATATGCTTATTTTGTCTCTGTTTGGTTATAAATTATGGATAAAATTTACTTGTTTATGTGTTTAGTACACTGATCCTCTACCCAAAACACATATAAATTTAACTTGTACATTGTTAAAAATCTTCAATTTTTCGCATTCATATCATTTTGGTATCAGAGCACAAGGTTATTCTAAAGATTTGATTTGTTTTCAAGTGTTTTTCTGATGCTTACAAGGTTGAAGCTCAAAAGAGGAGAAGGAGAACTTGTGGAACCAAGATCTCATATTGTTTCAAGGAGAAAAAACACACCTAAAGCTTCAATAGTCATGGCACATGAAGAAGGTCCTGAAGGGATGTTTGAAGATGAGAAACTTTCAAAAAAGCATTATTTGAGATGTCTGAGATGGTTAAGGTTCTGTATGAGGAGAGGAATTCCAAACTGTATGGAGAGAGATCAAAGCCTCCAAAAGGAGATGGAGGAAAATGAAACAAGCCTCCAAAAGGGAATGGGGGGAATGGTGAAAAACCACCACCTTCACCTCCATCATCATCCTCATCCTCGTCTTCATACTCATCTTCAACTTCTTCTACCCTTTCACAAACACATCCAAATTCCCCAAGGGGTCATGGTAACATGCCTTTTCGTAAGCTTGATATTAAGTTTTAATTGCCTATGTACAATGGACAGGTAAATGCAGAGAGATTAGATAGTTGGATTCATCAAATTGAAGTATATTGCAAGATACAAAGAATCAAATATGATGAAACCAAGATTTAGCTTGCTCCTCTTAAATTGGAAGTTGCATCACTAATTTGGTAGGAAGCCAAAACTCAAGAGGACATGAAGAAACATGTTAAGGTTTTATCCTCTTGGAATGATTTTGTTGTTGCATTAAGAAGGCAGTTTTATCCATTAGAATACATGCAAAAAGCTATTATGGATTGGCAAACTTTAGGCAAGCTTAAGGGAAAAATGTGCAATCTTATACTCAATAATTTAGGAAAAGATCTTTGATTTTGGGTATAGATTTGTCCTCACAATATACTTTTCTTAAATAGATTGGAGGTTTGCATAGTTATTTGAGACATACCATTCTCATGTTTAACCCTACAAAACTAGATGAGGTTTGTGTTTAGACAACTCATTTAGAGGCAAGTGGGAAAAATGTTTCTAAAGAAACTAATGAGAGATCCCTTGAGTCTAGAGAAAAAGGAAAGGGTAAGTTCAAAGGAAAAGGGAAGAAGAATGTTTCCATTAAGATGGAGAAAGAAAAACTTACATGTAAACATTGTTCCAAAGAAGGCCATGATGAAGATCATTGCTGGAAATTTGATCCAAAAATGAGACCCAAAAAATTTAAAAACAAAGAGAAAGAGAAGATAAATGCAACTACACAACAAGATTTAGGTTCTGATTCTAGAGATGAAACAAAGATCACAACCATGGGTTTGAATGGTAAGGACAATGCAAGTACTAGTTCTTCAAATTGTCTCATTGAAACTCAAGATGAAAAACAAGAATAGAGCTTTTCCATATTAGAGTCATTTTAAAACATACCAAGATACACTATTTGATAGTGGTTCACAAGCAAATCTTATCTCATAAGACATTGTCAAAAAAGTTGAATTTAGAAACCAATTCTCATCCTAAACCATATCCTTTAGGTTCAATATGTGAGAATGCAAAATTGCAAGTGACAAAGAAATGCATACTTAGATTTGTGATCACAAAAACTTTCTAGATGAGGTAGAGCTTGATGTATTTCCAATTGATATATGTGGTATTGTTTTGGGAAACCCATATCTTTATGATAGGAGATCCATTTTTCATCGCCATGAGAATAAATATCATTTGTACAAGAATGGGACTGAATACATTGTTAGAGCACACATCAAGAAGTTGAATGAATCTCTTGTAAATGCAAGACAAATTAAAAGAATTGTTAATCAAAATTTTGCATTGATAATGACCAGACATGAAGATGTTGATGAATCTAAAACCTTTCAAGCAAATGAATCAAGTTTGAAATCTGATTTCATTGAGGTTGCTAATTCATGTGATAATATGTTTCGAGAGTCTAACATGTTCCCTACAAAAAGAGGTAAACAATATGAAGTGAATTTATAGCAGGATGCATCATTGCTGAACATTGGTGTAAACAAGATGCTAGTGTTAGAGAGTGAAAAAGTCAAAAATAAAATGCAAAAACAATTTGAAAAAGAGGACATTGGTTCTAAAATGTCTTCTTGTGGGTTTCATAATGTTTTGGATTTGAAGAAGGATGGTGCATGGTGATGGTGATCACATTTAGTAAAGAGTCGAGCTAAGTGCAAGGCTAGAAATGCTAAGCATCGTCATGACAACAGTGTTCAAGGTGAAAGGAACTTAAAATTGTTTAAGTTTCCATTGATCGAATACGGAGGAGGGAATGTTCAGATTCCTTCAAGGGAAATTTTTTTTCTATGTATCTTGGAAAATTGCAACAAGAGTTTATCTTTGACAGAAATTCCAGGACTCTAAAATCAGGGAAAGTGATGTACTTTCCTGAAAATCTCAAAGCGACAAATTCAAGAAAAGTTCAGTGGATTGAGACTGTAATGGTGATGTAGTTTTACCCCCATATATTTGTTCATTGATAAAGGGCTTTTGGAGGTTCAAAAGCTTCCAATGGGGAGGAGTGATGCGGTGGATCAAATTAGTGCTCAAAATTCAAAGTGTGTGACAAAGCTCAAAACCTGAATGACTAGATAGATCTTAGCAATCTGAATCCAACACAATTTGTTTCACTCAAAATTGATATTGTATGCTCTCGATATCAAGTTCTAATCAAATTGGCAAACAAGAATTTTTTTGGGGAATGTACACTGAGCGGGAATGTAGGCCAAGTTTGTGCGTTGGTTCAGCGTTTAGGGCACTCAAGCCAGGTTTAGGCCAAATTGGAGGATGGTTAGTTGTAGAATCTTGGAGAATCTTGAAACAATCATATTTTACTCAATTTTTGGCCAAATGAGGTGCAGAAAGAACCAAAATGGGGGGTTTTTACAATGTTGGATCCATTGGAGACATAAGTTCTACTGTTTGAGCTTTGTAAAGCATGTAAACACACTTTTTAGCATTTTTTAATGAAAGAGGCATTGCATTGGAAGCTGGACCAGGAGATGTAGCCCAGGAGAGGGGTGAACTCCTTTATCACGCTTGTGTTATGTGTTTCAAATATGCTTATTTTGTCTTTGTTTGGCTATAAATTGTGGATAAAATTTACTTGTTTATGTTTTTAGTAAACTAATCCTCTACCCAAAACACATATAAATTTAACTTGCAAATTGTTAAAAATCTTCAAGTTTACACATTTTGGTCACTTGCATGCAATGTTTGATGCCTAAATATAAGAAGTTATTTGAAAGGGTTATGATATGTGAAGACTCTATAATCAGTATCCAGTTGAGTACAATTCATCTATATTATCCTTTCCTGTTAGATTTTTGTCAGATGTAGAGGCAAGTTTTGTTGGAGACAAGACTTAGAGACAACCTATAAGTATCTTGTCATCCTTACAAAAGTAAAGTATTCTTGAGTCTATTTCCTAGTGATCAAACCTCTTATACATGACACTAAATATAGGATTCCCACTGTAGTAGTATGACAACAAAACAATTACTGCCTATACCTCCACACATATCGTATAGTGCCTCTAAGCTTACGCTCTCGAATTGACAAATTTATGTTATGAATTTAAAGTTTATAAATTCACCCAACAATCCACCTTTTTCAACATACTACCATCTATTTCATTAACTTTCTTCTTTAATTGAGATAACCTAAATTCAAAGTCTTCACCTTATTCATGAGTCAAGGATGAGCCTTCAATAGATTTAATTGGTATAGTAGCTTTCTTTGGAGGCATGTTGGAAAATAATAATAGTAATCCTCTTTATCACAACTTTTAGTCACAAAAAAAGGATCTTGTAATCAACCTGTTGACGATGCTGGACCCGCCAACATTTCAAGGGATCTTCCCATTAAGAAGTCCCAACTAGACCTCAGATTGTTTGGAGTAGGAGTCCCAGCAATGGGTAGTACAGTAATGCCTTGACTGCAGTAGCGCGTAGAGGTAAGTAAGATAATTTTTTCGGAAGCAAGTGTGTGACCTTGTGGCGAGTCAAGAGAGATGCATGGCGAGGTTCTAACACACGAAGGGGGAAAGGAAGTGTGTCTCTTAGAAGCCTGTAATAGCACACAGCCTAAAAGGAACATACGAGTAGAATGACATCACGGGTTGGAAGCGGAATAGTCCACAATCCAGGGTGACGGGTTAAACCAACAACACGATTCCAAAAAGATTCATACAATCATATACAAAGTAGTTCATACATGAATGCATAAGTTAAATAACATACATGGCTAAAGCAACTAGAATAGTCCAACTACAATAACAACATGTAGTGGACAATCTAGGGTGCTAGATTAGACTAGATTTATTATCAACCAGGGTAAGTAAACTTCGAGGCATGTGTAAAATCTATAGACATAAAGGATTCCTAACTAAGTGTTTATTGTGATCGGCTACAGTACTTCTTTACAGAAGGTTAAGATATGTTTCCCTTCACCTTAACACTCAGATCAACTAAGTTACCTAACTGTCCTAAGGATACAGCGTATAGCTAGACTGAGATTTTAATCCCCTTACAAGGATGTTATGCACAAAAGCTCTGTCTAGTTAACACTGAAGCATTCATGAAAAATCAAAAGCACACTGAATTTTAAATGCATAAACAAACAGAGTCTATGGAGATGCTTTAAAATATAACGATGGATCAAATCTCTTACAAGATCTGGTTCAATGATCTAATGATAAATTCTTCAAGCGATCACCATAAATACAATTTGTGAGAATTTACAATCAAATTGACAAAGTCATAAACATGGAAATAACATTAAACAATATGTGTTCTATTCAAATTCAAAAACTGCTAAGGAAACGAAATTAACAGTATATCAATCCACGCAGGGCCCGTCCACGTTTCAATGGTACACTGAAATAAACTCAAGCAACGAGAGTATTAACGCATAGACACTGCTGGAGTAAAATCGTAACTATATTCAAGTGCTGAAGATTGCAATCACATACAGGAGTTCGGTTCTCAAAACGATACACAGAGATAATAATCGTAACTGTCCTCCTTGAAAAACAAAATAATACCAGTGTTTATCTGCCTTCCTATCTGAATCGAATGTACATTCATTAAGCAGATGTTTCTGCTTTTACAATGGAGTGATTTTTGGTCATTCTAATCTAAACCGATTTCCAAAAAAGACAAAACAAAACCGGTTTGGGAAACCATGGCTTTTACTGCCTTTGTAACCAAAAGGTTGGGGTTTGACCCAGCGTTGACCGCATAACCAAGAGCTTTTGATCTGCTGTAAAATCGATTTTTCTCCATGCATGTACATTCAAGATCTCGTTCCTATCCATTGCTTTGGCTTGCCTGTCATGCCACGTGTCAGATGATAAACCATTTATAGGATGTTATGAATTCTTGTAATCTTTTTGTTGAAAATTCCTAATTTCTAACATAAAAATTCATAAATTAACTTTAATGCAAACTAACAACTATAATGCTATTAACTAATCATTTTCGATGGATATAAAGGGGTCTATGGAGGAAAAAGATAGACAAATGATGATGTTTTTAGAAGAAAAAGATGGTAATGGAATGGTACCAACACAACATATGCATGAAAACGAGTTGGCTCTGTTATATATATATAAAGTTAAAGTTCCATCCATACATACAACCATGACAACTACTAGCCCCAATAGTGGAACATTACAGTCAACACTGCCTGCTCCTCCAAAGAGATGTACTTACTATGCACTGTGGAGAAGCCAAGGCTTGTCACAATACTCTTCGTACCTTTCTAAGCAATGCCTAGCAAAATCTTGGCTCCCAAAAGCATGTTCTATGAGTTATGAGGTTCTATATATAGAAAAGGGTGGGGTGACCCTTGACATTCCCCTTTGACTCTCAGACTACCCCCATGACTCTTCAACTTCATTACATATAACTCTTTACATTACATATCATTGTTTGCATTCCATTAATGACACTTGGAATTTCACTTTACATTACATTTGATTACAACAAGTATGGCCCATAGTAGTGATGTGGTCAAGACAACTCATGACATAACTCCACATGACATTGCAGATATGTACTCGCTAACTGTGGTGTCCATGTCAATTTGTTTCAATGTTGAGTGATATATGTGTTCTTGGACGTGCTTTGTCTTCACCTTCACATAGCTTGGTGTTGTGAGGTCTCCAATGGTCTTGGTCTTGCAAGATGGTTCCGTGCATGTACTCTTTTCACTTGTTACTCGATATGCTTTGTACATCTGTCTAACTGCAAGCAAGTCTTCTAGCATGCGTTCCTTCTTCATCTTGTTCATCGTCTCACCATGTTCCATCAATTCACTCAAGACAGGACAACATGAAATTCGAAAATCTCCTAGTCTAGCATGATGCATTTTTTTCCATGTTCATTTCTAGGTGACCGGGAGGGAGGATAGGACACTAAAACTACATAGAGCACAACTCAGGTCGGGATGAGGGATTTTGGAGCTTGGTTTGCACTGTTGAGAAAAAATGCGCAGTGATCACTAGGAGGTAGAATCGGGCAGTGGAAATCACTAATGTCAACTGCAAGATGGGAGCCTAAGGGGGAAAGTTTCTGTGCAGTTTCTAGAGGGAGGATAGAGCGAGGATGCAAAGGGACTGTTCAGCAGTTCTACATAGTTTACCGGGGGAAGACAAAGTAAGGATGTTGGGCATTTTCTGCGCAATTTTTGAAGGGAAGACAGAACATACCTGCAGAGTGACTATTGGTCAATTCTGCGCAGTTCCTGGGAGGAAGACAAGGCAGAGTGTAGGGGAACTGCTGTGCATTTTTCAAGAGGAAGAAAATACAATCCATAGGGAGACTAGTTGGGAATTCTACACAGTTTCTTGAGGCAGTGTAGAGCAAGCCAGTAGAGGATCTGCTAGACAGGACTGCATAATTTCTGGAGACAATGTAGAGCAAGGCAGCAAAGGCCTTGTTGATCATTTATGTGCAATTTCTGAAGGTAGTGTGGGGCAAGTAGCAAGGGGATCAGATAGGCATGTTTGCGTAGTTTTGGAGAGCAGTACAACCCCAGGTCTTAATGCAGTGTAGGTTTCTGATAGTCCAGAGGGAGGCTTGATAACTGATCTTGCAAGAAGCGCAGTTTAGATCAGGTTTGGAGGCAACTTCTGTGTACTTCTGGGAGGCAGACATGTTGCTCACTTCTAGGATTGTGCAGTGCAGTTGCTCGAAGGATAGCCTCAAGCACTACATAGTTCTGGGCAGCAGAGCAGTGTCACTGATGGTTGATACTGCGCAATGCAGCTCAGTCAAGGTTTGGTTGAAGGAGGTTGTCCGATCGAGCAGATTTTCAGGAAAATGGCTAAGTTTTGAAAGAATGTGAGTTTGTGATGATTGACATTGTGATCATACACTTAGCATGTTTTGATGACGACACAACACATACCAACAAGACAAAACATGTGCTCAGTTAGATTGCCTTAAAGCTAAGAGCGACAAGTGCGACACTTGAGATAGACCTACGGACGACCGTGACGACACTTGCGCGACTATGCTTATGACTTTGTGTGTGAGTAAGACTCATGTTCACAGAGATAAGACAACCCAAATACACAAATACAAACCTTTGAAATCACCAGAACCAGATCACAATCATGGTACAGCAATCAACATGTCAAAAGACAATAGTTGGTCCAATAAGCGAAAATGAAGCAAGACATAGGAAACACACGGAACGACTTTTAGTGCTTGCAAACATGCATGTTATTGAATACATAATGATATGACACTAATCAACAATACTTCAAGCTACACTAAGAGATGTACTTCAAAAATATGTACTTTACTTACCATACTTACCCTCCAGATGGTTAGGCATCCAACGAAGTTTGCATGCGATCCCAATCTCTTATCATAACTTGGTTCCTTGGTCTTTCTCCTCAACTCCTTGAGAATCATCTAGCATGTCATCTTTCCTTATGGTCACTGAGAGATACATCTATGTAGTTTCATCAGGTAGTGATTGTTGTCGGGATGAGGTCCTAGGAGGACACCTCTGCTCAGTTTCTGAATGCAAGGAAGACTCGACAGCTAGGAAAACACTGCGCAGTTTTTAGATGTAAGACATTATTGTGGGAAGGGTCCCAGGAGAACACATTTGTGTAGCTTTAGGTTGCAAGACAGATTGGGCAGCTGAAGAACAACACTGCGCAATTTCTGAAGATAATGGGTTCCGGCTGGGGTAAGGACACTGAATGAAACCACTGGGCAGTTTTGGATGCCAAGGGAGGTTGGCATCTCTGTGCAGTACGTAGTTCCAGCAGGCAAGGAAAAAAGCATGAGGGTTGCAGAAGCAAAGTCTGCAGTTTCAGAAATCTAAATGAGGCTAGGTTGCTCATGAAACTAGCTAAGTGTGAGATGACCGAAACTGATGTGAACAGTGATAGAAATTGACTATGATCACACACTCAAACACTTAGTGATACAACATAGACCATCGAAAACATATAAAACATACTCTTCTTGATGCAACAACCTTCGTGACAAGAGTGCGTGAAGTGAGTGTGAACGTGTCTATGTAATGAGAACAACTCATACACACAAATATTTCCCCTTGAAGCAGAACACGCTTCCCTTTGCATGACAAACGATAATTCCCAAGCCCAAGGATGACACATGCTGTATAAAGATGAGAACATTAAAAACTCTTAAGATCAAGGAGGGGGCTCGAGATCATCAGCTTACTAATAACTGACCAAGGAATGATTGATCACAAGATCCACAGTAGGCTCTAAAATTCTCATGCAAGCCAAAATTTTGGATGATGGTTGTAACCACTACAAAATTGGCGACACACTGGTACAAATCCAACTCTCTGTATGGACCTTGTTTCGTGAAAGCGAATCTAACCCTTCCGAAAGTGTTGTTTGATTCTTTGATCGTCATGGGTTCCTCACTACCTTGAGTGAAAGATGTAGTCCATACCATTCTCTTGATCGGTCAGCACACGTACCAAGCCAAGTTAACTAACTTGTTTCGATTAGGGATGAGGGGTATCTAGATGCACAAGTAATATAACTATCAGAGTTTTAGTTTCATCTCTGGTGTTGCTCTGCTGCCATCAAGGCCTGGATAATACCCCGACGGAGTCGCACAGGAACAAAAGCATCACTCTGCTACTAGCGAGCCTAGTTGGTATCCTGACGGAGTTACTTGCATCACCTCACTGTGCAGGAAGCCTTTCTCTTCTTTCACCCTTTTTTTTTCATTTTTTCATTTTTCAGAGGATTGTGCATAGGCACTTATTCGTTTCATGAGGCAGAAGATGGATCCTGACTTATTGAGAGCATAGGAGGTTGTCCCTTCAAAGAAGTATGTTATATATACCTCTGGAATATGTAGAAATTCCCACTATAGATCACCTGGTAATGCAATGTACTAAAGCAAAACACTTGATCTACTTCTACAAACAATTTAGCGAAAGCTTAATCGAACATGAGCAACATCAATAAGAAAACATATAACTGATATGGAGAAATCAATCACACATAACATAGAAGAATTTACCCAGGGAAAGCCTCAGCCTAAAACCCCAACTCTATATTATCATGCAAGTGGAAATATAGCCAGTATTACAAAAAGAATCAGCTCAAAAGCTATCCCGCTCTCTCTGCAATACCTCTGCTACTCATAGATAGTCAAAGGCCTCTATCTAACCTTTGGTCTACCCGCCAAGCCTCCTACTTCTTTGCCCAATGATGATTGGGGTCCAATGTAGCCACTTGTGTGAACTGGCCTCTTCACACACTCACCAACCTCTGATCTAACTGTGCAGTCTTGAAGGAGATAAATCCTCATCATGGATGAGCTTCCTTTATAGGAAAAATATTCATCCAATTGATAGTACATTGTCCCTCCTCTGATCTCAACTGGGTCTCTGTCTGAACTGACATGCATGAGTTATCCATGAGTGAATACTCAGTTATCTAAAATACAGTGGTTACATGCATGCAAGCATTAACTAACTGAACTCTCATTAATTTCACAAACTGTTAAATTAATCTAACTGGACTTGACTCAGTTAACTGAGCCAACTAATCACAACTCAATATTACAACTCATCCTTATATCTTTAACTGATGTATAAATTCTTCAATTAATAGATAAACTGTTGCATGTCCTCACATAGACTTCAAGTTTGTTTTTCCTTAACTAATTAACTCAAGATGAATTAATTAATTAATTTACAAACTGTTGTTAATATCAAATTCGAATTTTACTTCCTACTTCTAGTCCAGGGACTGACTAAAATAGGAATCCATACTGAACTGCTAAAAATAGAATGCTATTTTTAGCACTTCCATTTTTCATTCCCTATTGCCCAATCCAGCACTGGTACCCAAACTGCTATTTTTAGCACTTCTATTTTTATCATTTCTTGTTTCCATTTTTAACAGAATACTTGTTAATATTCCCCCCCTCAACTTACTCTACTTGATTAAGCTAACAAGGGTTAACCAAAGAACCAATTAGAGTAGGCAGTGCTAGTTAAAAGTGCAAGCGTTGTGTTTTCACCAAGACTCACTTTGAACAGAACGTATTTTCCATCAAGGTATCATTGGTTGAAGACAACATGATCTTCATAAAGAGAGGGAATAGAAAGATAACCAAATGTTGATAGTTGTACAAGTCCTCTTATAATTGCTCAGTGTGTCTCAAGAACCAAACAAGGTTTCATGTGAAGCTAACCTATGGGTGAAAATAAGCACACAAACAAGAAAGCAAAGGGCAGAAGTAAAGCGAAAGCAAAACAAGCACACAAAACAAAACATGCAAGCAAAACAAAGCAAACAAGAAAGAAAACACTACTCCTACTCCTATGCTAAATAGTGCATGGGCCTACTCACATGAAATTATATTTCCAATATAGCCACCGACGCATTGGTTGGCCCATGTTGGTGAAAGCATGGTAGACAAAAAATATAAGCATGTAAACCAACAAACAAAAAATATAAGACGATAAATACCAACACGCTCAAAGTTTGAAAGCGTCCACAGAAAAGAAAAGAGTAAATGTGCAAGACAAACATTCTAAAGACATACCATGGTGTTGCAACATACTGTGTGCAGACGATAAACACATACAGGATTTTTGACCTTGACTAATGAGAAAACATGAAGAAAGAAGAAAACTTATGTTTCACAAGAGTGCTCATTGTGTAAGACTCCTCCAGTGCATGGATGATAAGATCGTGTGATGTTGGTGAAGGGAGTGAAATTTGTGAACTAGATTTATCTTCAATGCAAAAAGGAGAGCGATAAGGAGCCTAGGGTGTTTCAACAGATTTCCGATCGGAAGTGGAGGTGACCTGAGGACAGCAAGGGCCTGACATAACCATTAGCATAGGCCGAAGTTCCTCGACAGCTTGAGGGGTTTCCACTTCATCAATGGGTAGATCAGCAAAGACCAGTGGCTTAGAAAGATCAACAGTGAATGGATCAACCTCGTGATCGAATGAAGGAGTAAAGAGATCACGACAACAACGATCAGAAAATTTGAGATGTTCATTGGCATCCTATTGTAACGGCTACAACCACCCTCCAAAATTTTGCCTTGGCTTCGTTTTGGAGCCTCCCTACCAACCATCCTCAGCAGCATGTCTTACACTGTCAAGTACATGAGCTTCAGTGGTTTTCACAGATTTCCAACCTGTGCATGATAGCATGCTTCACTCCCCTCACAGGATGCCAGCCAGCAGCTCCCTCAAGAAATTGTGCAATTCTAGAGGGGAACTAGCCTTCCCTGCAGAAATTGCGCAAATCTGACTGGCATCCTCCGGGGCTCAGAAATTGCGCAATTCTGTCAGTCAACCTTCCCAGTGAAAACTGTATAATCTAGCTCAGTAGGACTGCTCATCCTAGAAATTGCGCAATTCTAGGGAGCAGTCAACTGCTCCTCCCAAAAATTGTGCAATCCCTCTGGACAGTCAACCCAGCTTCCTCCCAGGAACTGCGCAAAATTTCCCCTCAGTCAAGTAGGCTGTTGCATGTGCCTTCAGGTTGACCGGTTCCACCGGGGACCCAAAAAACTTGATTTGCATGCATGGGTTGTTTTTTCCTGAAATAGCAAAAATCAACATGAAAAAAGAACCCATAAAGTTTAGGGAGTTATTTTTAGCAGCTGGAGGTGACATGAAAAGATCGTTTTAGAAACTTTCCTCCAAGTGTCGCTTTTTCCTAGATTTGTGGCATGTGCATCATGAGCCTCAAAATTATTTATTCGACGTTTCAAATCTCATTCTTCACATCGATCTTGGAGCTTCGACATCCCACAGCACATCCAGGAGTCTTTGACACATCCAACTCAACTATTTTTGGGTAAGTTCGCTTTACTTGTTTGTTGCAGCATTTCTATCGCTTTTTCGGTTTTGGCTTGTGTGAGTGTTGTCTACTTGATTTCTGTGAATGCTTGTTGTTATTTACATGTATATTAGCTTATACAAACACTGTTTCAATTTTTGTTAGTATCTCACTGTTGTCGCATGCATGACATTGTTTTGCATGAACAGTCGCTAATTCAGCGACTCGTCTAACACACATGCATATTATTCCATTTTTTGAATCTTGCATTCATTATTTGAATTAATAATCATTCACCTCTGCTTACACACAGCATCGCCATGCATTCACATCTTCACTTGCTTTCAGTTGCCTGTCGATGGATCTGGGCAACCTTGGCTCAGATTCTGCCTCACCAAGACAGCATTGCACAATTTTGAGAGGGAAGGCTCTGCCTTCCTCCCAGAAAAATGGGCATTTCAACCAGTGACTGTCCTCCAGTCTTGCCATGCACAATTCTGAGAGGTAGTGACTGTTGGCCCAGAAAATTGCGCAATGCAGTCCCTAAACCTGTAGTTCCTGCTAGCTGAAATTGCACATTGCACAATCCCAGCACCCAACAAGCCAGTCTGGATTGAGCATTGCGCAATTCCAACAGCCAACCATCCTCCAGATAGTCTGACTACCTTTTGCGCAATTCCGACAGCCAGTCTCCCGGCCTCCCGGTGAAAATTATGCAATCCTTAACAGTTAATCCCTAGGTATTTAGCATGTCATCCCTCAAGTTTGCTTTGGTTTTAACTGGCAGATTTCTTTCCATGCATGTCACCATGTCTCCAGATAAAGCAAGTGTTCGTCTGTCTCTCTACATTTTAGGATCAATGGCCTCCAAGAGAGCAAGATCAAAGGACATAGACGAAAGGGCAACTGGAGCAACAATTGAGCGAGTGTCTACGAGTTTGCGATCTATGAAGAAACCAAGCTTATCATAGACAAAGACATCAAGCTGAAATGTCAAGAGGTTAATGATGCATTCTCAGGCACATTTAGGGAAGATCTCGAAGACCACTAAGTCTATGTGAACATTCACAAGTCCTGCTTGTACCGGATTGCATGCAGGTACCCCGCGTTCCCATGCGCAGACATGATACACTGGATCATCTCACACACTGATCCCGAGACGATGACATTGAGCAATGTCAGCGGGTCAGAGATTGCTACCTTCATAGCACAAGATTATCAGTAGATGTATCATTTATCGAAGCCAGTGATCACCATGGAGACACCCTTCAGCATACCCAACAACAATGCCAACTCGAGGGATATCTTGAAGAACTGTGTAAAGGATCCAGCCAAATTCAGGATGACACCCAACCAGATTTACAAGAAGAAGATATTGTGGAAGGCATATCAATACTTGGTCATCTTTACATGTCGCTTATATGCCCAAGAGAGCATGGAGACCTTCCCACAGAGTTGGGTGATCGAGTTGGACCAACTGGCCAGTGAAGGAAAATCATGCAATTGGTCCGACATATTGGCTCATAGGCTGAAGGAATAGGTCACAGGAGCTCGGCAGCCGCCCAAAGGTTAGCAAGCAGAAATCTACATGTCTGCCTACATCTTGGATGCAATTTGTGCCCATCAGGAGTTCCCGGGCATGAAGTGGGCATGGAGATTGGTGGAAACCTCTGTGAACACTTATTGTAAGTTGTTTTCCGAATGCAGCTTCAAAGGATTTATCATGCAACTGTCAGATCATTTTGTCACCCCGGTGTACAATATCATATTTGAGCAGGATCCACCTTGCATGTCAAAGGTAGCAATGGAGGCACTGATCGACATAGCGAATTGGTATAGCTCACCATCTAGCACCTTCATATGGATGTACAACGCGGAGAAGCCTCTGCATGTTTTGCCAAATTTTTCCATGGACAAGCTCGTCATGCAAGAAGTATCATACCACATCTCGGTAGGATGTCAGCTAGGCTACACCGGAAGAAGAAGGCACCTTGGTCCACTCTTCCATTGTGGATCAAGTTATACGGGATACAGAACATCAAGTATGCAGATGTCCAAACGGAGGAGATCAAGAAATATCCTTTCGACGTTCAAAGCTCCAATCTGTATGACACGCATTATATTATGAATGATCACTGCGTGAGAGTACAGTTTCAGTGGATCCAAGGGGCATGTCATTGGGTGGAGGAAGACCCATGGAGATATTGTTACAGCTTCTCCAAACCCAATGAACCAGTCAGCATCGCTATGTAATGGTTAACAAAGTAGCGTGAAGAAGAATCTAGGAGAGCACCAGTAGCAGAGGTAAACATACTAGCGTGTGACAAAGAAAAGAGGAAGATTGTAGACATTGTGGAGGCAGAACAAAACTACAAGTTCAGAGCAGACCCACTTGTACAAAAAGCAGCTTTGGAAATAGAGGCAAAGAGGCAACAACACAATAGGAGGAACACGTAAAGGCAAAGAGAAAAACAAAGGATGGAGGAAACCGTGAAGGACTTGCATGAGTTGAAGGAGAAACTCTGGAAGGAACAGGAGTTGCACAAACAAGACAAGGAAGCGCAAAAAGAACAGGTATAGTAGAGGGCGCAACATGTATAGACAAATGAAATTGCGCCCGTACAAGTAATGGACTCATCAAAACATCTGGCACCAAGCATACAGGGTGAGCAGTCACAGGAGCGGGACTTCACTCAAGAGATTGAACAACCACTTGAGAAGATGGATACGGATATGCAACAGCAAGAGCCAGAGAAAGACATCGACCTCATGCCTTACCACCAAGAGGTCGACCTACCAGCTTCACTAGATTCAGAAGCGGAGCAAGCCCCAAGTGAGCAAGGAGACATTGATATCCTTGGAGACAATACGGAAGAAGAGATGCATAACATATCATTCGATGAGTCGCAGCATAGAATTGTGCAATCTCGCAGAGTGTCTACTCCAGATGACAACACATCTCCTATGCAGTTTAAGGAACAAGTGATCAAGTCTGATGTGTGCAAGCATCCAACAGCATTGGCCGATGATATCAGAACATATGTTGAAGCCACTAGCTCGAGTGTTCGCTTCTTGATACCTTAGAATGAACGAATTTCTAAGGAATTACAAACAACCAAGCAAGGAGGAGAACTAGTTACAGCATCTGCTCGAGCAGAGTTGAAGAAGGCGATACTAGATGAAGTATTATCCCTTGAGACAGTCATGCGGGCGTTGTGTTCCAAGTTTGTTACCGTACATAAAGCAGTTTTCCATCTCAACGGTTGGCAGCAGCGATGTGCTAGGAGAGCACGTATCTTGTCAAACGTGCATATTGTTGTTGACTACATGCAAACATGGACAATGAGATACTCGTCACTGGTTTGCAGGCTTCCCATGCATGGGTATTCAGGAGTATAGATGCTGTGGTGCGCGCACATGCGATCCCATCTATTGGGACACTCACCGAGGCAAAGACAAAGGCACAAGTCCGATTGGAGCTTAACTTGTACTTTGACAAGTTGATGCGCATAGCCGCCAGTGCAGACTTGGTGATCAGTGCAAACACCATGCATCAGTATGTCACTGGTTCAGCCGCACTCAAGACAATGATGTGCATGTTATCAGATGAGTTGGACAGAGGAGCTCGAGTAGTGTAATCGGATGCTACAGAGACAAGAGTTCATTTCTAGAAAGATGTCATCATAGAGTATACGGACACCATCGTGGACAACTGAGCTTGGCATCAGTTCACTATTGTCAACCACCGTAAGGATTTCGAAGAGTTGATCTTCCCATAGTTGTCCGAGTCATAGTGATGTCTTGCATGGCTTGCTCAAGCCTATTTTGTCTCACATGGGTACATGTGAAGATCGTATGTAATGTCTTGTCAAGTGGAAGTTCAAGTGTCGATAGTGGAATGTAACAGCCATAGAGTAGTTGAAGAGTCATGAGGGTAAATGAATGGTCACAAAGAGGAATGTCAAGGGTCACCCCACCCTTTGCTATAAATAGTCCCTCATAACTCATTGTATAGGATTTTGCTCAGCTAAGCTTCTGATAGGAGTATCTTAGAGAAACCTTGGAGAGTATTGTAACGAGCCTTGGCTTCTCCACTATGTAGAGCTAGTATATCTCTTTGGAGGAGAAAGCGGTAGTCAATGTAATGTTCCGCTATCGAAACTAGCGGTTGTTCATGGTTGTATTGTATGACTGGAACTTTCACTTCTTAATATAATAGCGCCATTACGTTTCATGCATATGTTGTATTGTATTTCAGCTATCTTGTTTACTCTAAATGATATATGTATTTGTTTGCTTACGCATGCATGTGTAGCTATTTTCTATATATGTATGTATGAATCTTACTGAAATGTGTTGTTGGTTTAACCATCACTTTGGATTGCTAGCTTACTTTCCTTCCAGCTTGTGATGCATCTTTGCTCGTGTGTTCCCTTCTTAACTCTGTGCTTTCACAGGTTTCCAATGGGTACACTCGCCTCACCCTCCATGTGTTAAAACTGCTCATGCACCTTCCTTGAATTGCTGCATATGTCACACCCTTGCTACCAACAGGGACATCTTACTTGCCTCTGTGCGCAACTGCGGTCAAGGAGATACCATACAAATCACTGTTGAGACTCCTACACCAAATGGTCTGAGGTCTAGTTGGGACTTCTTACTGGGGAGATCCCCTGACATGTTGGCGGGTCTAGCACCATCAACATTTTTGGCACTAGAAGGAGGGCCAGATGACAAGTTTTTTCCTCTCATCCTATTTTGAACCTTTGCACATCTACCATGGATTTCATTATACTCACCCCTCCACAGTGTTTTTTGCATGCTGAACCTCTCGACATCACAAGGGAGCTTTTAAATCTTTTGTCCAAATTTACGTATGATGGTGAAGGCAAAGAGGCCTGGCATGTGTTCCTACAAGACTTCTTTTCCATGCTTGACAAGGAAGGTGAATGTTTTGATGAAGAGGCCAACCTGTTGCTTGGATACACACTTCGCGAATCCCCACAACGATGGTGGTGCAGTCTGCCTGCTGGCAGCGTGCACTCACTTGAGCAGTTTTGAGATCTCATTGAATCTACTTTTGATGCAGGAGCATTCACCCGAGGGAAAATCATTATAAATAGTAGACATAGAGGGTTATTCATTTTAGGAAATAGTTTTCCTAAGTATCAAGTTAATGCAATATTTAGGCCTTTAAGTGTGATTTAATTAGATAATAGGAGAATATGTAAATGCTCTCAAAACAAATAAATGAGAACATGAGTGGTGAATAAATGACAAAGACTTAGAAGTCAAATCCAACTCTTAGACAGTTCCATGATTCAAGGAACAAGAGAGAGCTTTTAGGAATTAATTAGATTAGAAGTGGACCATTAAGATGATAAGGGGACTTTTCTATTTTAAAACAGAGAAAAAGATGGAGTGGATAAAGTCTGCCACATATGTATGCATGTAGTGAGCTTTAGGGCTTTTGCTAAAGGATGGGATCAGGTCCTTCATAGTAATCCAGGCCAAAGTTTCCATATAAAAATATATGTAAGCCTACGGGCAGAAGGGAGAGGCCACTAATAGTAGAATCAGGTCTGTGTGTGTGTGAGACTGATGAGTCTCGAATGTAATCTTGTGCTTTTACATTAATATATTCAGAGTTATTCCTGACTATGTCAAGAGAGTGTGAATTGCATGTTTGTGATTAATTATATTTTGAACTCATAGGTTCTGTTACAAGAGATTGCAGGCAGAGTTCAGAGGACACGCAGAGGAGAAATTGAGTACTGTTCAACAGGACAGCGAAGAGAAATTGGGCCAAAATAGAACCCAAGTGGAAGCAGAAGGCAGAGCTTGAGGGACGCACAGAGTTGCAAAACGATTCTGAGTAATCGCATTGATCCACTTGAAGGATCAAGAATTTCTTTGAAGTGACAGCAATTAGAGGAGCATGCGAAGTGAAACCAAGAGGAAGAGTCGTAGCAAAATAGTGAAGGAGGAAGAACCTCTAAAGAACCAAAAAGAACTGTAGAAACCATTAGAAATGGCGTAAAAACTAAGTAAAGCTATAAGCGAAGAAGTGAAGTGTTAATTGCTCAGAAGCCATTAGATCTTTGGGATCAACGGCCCAGATCTTATTGCATCGGTGAAAACCATTGGAAAAGGACAGGAATGGGTCTTTGAATAAAGCAATTTGCGACATTGCGATATCGCCGACAGCGATAATCGACGATCAATGATTAGAATTATCACATGTCAGGAGATCGGGAATCAGCGTCCGAAAGAAGCTTGTGATAATACAAAAGACTGATGGATAGGCGGAACCGCCGATAGTTATGAACGCGAATATATAGAATTTGAAATCCGCTATAAGGTTTCAAAGCAGAATCCTCCATGTATTTTCTGTGCATTCTTTGTAATTGCGATAAATTGTTGCGAGCCTTTTAAGGCTTAAATGATCTGATAGTCATATCGGAGTCGAAGGAGGGGTGATGGCTCATATGTGTATGACCCATTGAACATTGCGATGGCCAATTGTGACGAGGTTAACCTCGAGGTATGTGCTAAGGTCGTAACCAAAGTGGAAAGATGTGTATGGCATGTAAAACCTTTGTGCAAGGATTACGTGGGGAATTAAAAGTGCCAATTGAAGGTTGTGAAGGATTTAAAATCCCGATAAGAGGAAATGACAAGGAGACTTCGTTAAAGTCTTATTTGAAAGTGTAAGGGTGATTCAAGTCCCGATAGGAAGGTTCAGGTGGGGTGATTGAGTTCCTATGCACAGGAACTGATAAATGGGCCTTAACTATTTGATGTATGAAGATTTAACTCCTTTGTTGGTAAACTGCTTGGGACAGTTGTGGATGCATTATTTAAATGCATATTGTGGGTATATGCTCGGTAGCCCTGGTATCAGTTTGGCTAAGTATGGTTATATGCTGGGGAACCCCTACATCATTAGTGGTATCAGAGGCAGATTTGTAATCTGTAAGGAGAATACTCTAAAGAAGAAGTGGCAGTGAACCTGAAAAAAATCCAACAAGAGATTGGTCAGAGAGGACAGTTGAAGTGTTCTCAAGAGGAAGTGAGAGATTGCAGAAGCCTAGAAGGAGCAAAGGTGTTGCTTAAGAAGAGGTTCTAGATAGAGGACCGTACTTACCAAAAGACTGAGTGAGGAGAGCTTAGTGAGGTAAGATTGCAGCAAGGAGGACTAGCTATTGCAGAGGCTTGTTGCAAAGGAGCTCATGAAGAAAGAGGAGAAGAATATGACTACTAATAGTCATAGTAGAGGTTCAGAGAGAAGCCATAGTAGAAAGAAAGAGGATGCCAAAGAAAATGGCAAGAAGATGAGTCAAAAGGAAATTGACAAAGAGGTTACTGCATTAAAAGAACAACTCAATGCATTAAGGATAATGCTTGAGGAAAGCCAGAGAATAGGTTGGGTCTCGAGGAGGAAGCCAGTGGAATGGCATGAGATGCAGAGAAGGCTACAGCAAATGCAAGTAAGGTGGTTGATGGAAAAACTCAAGGAAGCTGAGTTGGAAATGAAAATGGAAGAGCACATTTGTGAACCAGAACAAGGATAAATTATGGGAGAAAGTGAAGATGAAGACTTGAAGCCTAAAACTTCAAGTGGGGCCAAGGAGTCTAATGATTTTAAATTTGACAATTTGTGTATGTATGCAGGTGAAACATGTAAAGAAGGACAATTGGATGATATTGTAATGAAGGAGAAAGAAGACCAGCAGAATCTAAATTCTGTTCTGGAAAAAGATGAGATAGATAGGTCTCATATCCAGCTAGAGAAAGATATCAAGCAACCAAGTGAAGGGCTAGAGGAGATTGAAGAAGAGAATATCAAAGAATTTCTTAAGCATATGAATGATTTAGAACAGCAAGGAGATATGATGGTTGAACCATCAAGTGAGACCATAGGGTCTTATATTTTTAAGACTAATAGTTTGTCTATGGATGCAGAACAAATGTAGAAGAATATTAATGCAGATGATGGGATATGGATAGCTCTTGGAGAAGGTAAATAGCAAGGGACTGAAGGAAAACTTGAAGAAGAGACTATGTTAACTGAAAACATAGTAAAGGATCATCAATTCACTATGATGATAGGCACAATGGAAATAGCCATGGAATCTATTGAGACAATCAAGGAAAAAGAAGGACATCTACTGAAAGATGTTAAGAAGGAAGAAGTCTATGCAAAAGACTTAGCAAAGGGAGAAAGAACACGAACAAAGGAGTGTTTTACATAGGATGGATAGTCTTTTGAAGATGTCAAAAGTTTGGAGGAGTATCTTGCAGAAGATGAATACTCTAAAGAGGAAAATGAGAAGGAATGTGTATTAGAAAATGAGGAGTACTCTAGGAGAACAAAGTATGTTGGAGAAGACCTCTTGAATGAGGGAAGTAGTGATTTGCTATAGTAGAAAGACCTTGAGATTAAAAGGATCAAAGGAAGACAGTGTTTTAATACTGTAATACAGCATGTGAAGGATGAAGTTAGAAGAAGAGAGAATTGTGATGAAATGCTTGCTAAGTGTGAAGAAGAGATTAAACTACTGGAGAAACTGATGAGAGAACCTGACGGTAAAACAGAAGCTGCAGTTACAGTTTCTGAAGAAGAAAATGTGTCTCAAGTAGCCATGGAGACAGGAAGATGTAATAATTTGTTCGTAGGTTCATTACAAAGCAGGAATGAGTATGAGTATGTGATCAAAGAGATTGAGCAGAGATTGTTTGAAGATGGTAAAGAGGCATTAAGAATCAAACAATTTCAAAGTGAAGATAACCAGCAGCAGGTTAAGGGAGGAGAAGTTCACTACTGTGAACACAAGCAGGAAGACATCATTAGAATAGATGGTGTGGAAGAGAAATTAACTGACAGTCTCATGAATTCTACTGAGAATTTGAATCAACATATTGATGTGCTCACAGAGGAGAAGGAGAAAACAGATCAGCAAACTCAATTGATGCCAAAGGAAGATAAGGCATTGAAGCCTTATGTTTTATACTTTAACAATTGGTTTGTGAATGCAAGTTTAGTTGCAGATGCTAAAGGAGAGTTAGCATAGATGGACAACAAAATAAAAGACTCCATGGGAAAATTTAATCCATGGAACAAAGATGTTAATTTGCCTGAGAGAGTGTTGGACAGTCATGATTTAATCATGAAAGAGGGTAAGGAAGATGGGGAGGCAGCAAAAATGGTAGCAAGCCAAGTAGAAGTCAGCATAAAATTTAACACAACAACCAAAACAAAAGTGGAGGTAATGTATACAATGGCAGCAAGCGAAGCCAGCATAGAAGACAACAGCGACAACCTGGAACACAAAGAAAAAGGAAGAAGTAAGGAGCAGAGTATGGACAAGCCAAAAGATATGCTAGACATAGAAATTGAAGAAATGTGGTAGTTGATGATGCAGCAGTTCAAATGGAGGAAAATGATAGCAGCAGGAAGGATGATCAATCAGATTTTGAAGTTGATTGACAAGAAGAAGAACATGGAGCAAAAGACAGCAGACATACAGCAGCAGCAAAGGTATAGAGTGTTTAGACCACTACAAACTAAAGTGTGGGATCCAGGAAGACAAAGATGAGAAGGCACATGATCAGTAGATCATGAATATTTTCTACTTTGGGAGTCTAATGTAGGAGCATTCACCCAAGGGAAAATCATTATAAATAGTAGACATAGAGGGTTATGCATTTTAGGAAATAGTTTTCCTAAGTATCAAGTTAATGCAATATTTAGGCCTTTAAGTGTGATTTAATTAGATAATAGGAGAATATGTAAATGCTCTCAAAACAAATAAATGAGAACATGAGTGGTGAATAAATGACAAAGAGTTAGAAGTCAAATCCAACTCTTAGACAGTTCCATGATTCAAGGAACAAGAGATAGCTTTTAGGAATTAATTAGAGTAGAAGTGGACCACTAAGCTGATAAGGGGACTTTTCTATTTTAAAACAGAGAAAAGATGGAGTGGATAAAGTCTGCCACATATGTATGCATGTAGCGAGCTTTAGGGCTTTTGTTAAAGGATGGGATCAAGTCCTTCATAGTAATCTAGTCCAAAGTTTCCATATAAAAATATATGTAAACCTACGGTTAGAAGGGGGAGGCCACTAATAGTAGAATCAGGCATTTGTGTGTGTGTAAGACTGATGAGTCTCGAATGTAATCTTGTGTTTTTACATTAATATATTCAGAGTTATTCTTGACTGTGTCAAGAGAGTGTTAATAACATGTTTGTGATTAATTATAGTTTGAACTCGTAGGTTCTATTACAAAAGATTGCAGACAGAGTTCAAAGGACACGCATAGGAGAAATTGAGTACTATTCAATAGAACAGTGAAGGGAAATTGGGCCAAAACAAAACCCAAGTGAAAGCAGAAGGCAGAGCTTGAGGGACGCGCAAAGTTGCAAAACAATTCTGAGTAATCGACTTGAAGGATCAAGAATTGCTTTGAAGTGACAGCGATTAGAGGAGCATGCGAAGTGAAACCAAGAGGAAGAGTCGCAGCGAAATAGCGAAGGAGGAAGAATCTCTGAAGAACCAAAAAGAACCGCATAAACCATTAGAAATGGCCTAAAAACTAAGTAAAGGCATGAGCGGAGAAGTTAAGTGTTAATCGCTCAAGAGTCGTTAGATCTTTGGGATCAATTGCCTAGATCTTATCCCATCGGTAAAAACCATTGGATGAGGACTGGAATGGGTCTTTGAATAGAGCGATTTGCGACATTGTGATATCGCCAACAGCGATAATCGGTGATCGGCGATTAGAACTATCGCATGTCGAGAGATCAGGAATCGGAGTCCGAAAGAAGCTTGCGATAATACCAAAGACTGATGGATAGGCAGAACCGCCAATAGTTATGAACGTGAATATATAGAATTTGAAATACGCTATAAGGTTTCGGAGTGGAGTCCTCAGTGTATTTTCTGTTATTCTTTGTAATTCTGATGAAGTATTGCAAGCCTTTTAAGGCTTAAATGATCTGATAGTCATATCGGAGTCAGAGGAGGGGTGATGGTTCATATGTGTATGACCCGTTGAACATTACGATGGCCGATTGCAATGAGGTTAACCTCGAGGTCTATGCTAAGGTCGTAACCAAAGTGAAAATATGTGTATGGCATGTAAAACCTTTGTGTAAGGATTACGCAGGGAATTAAAAGCATCGATTGAAAGTTGTGAAGGATTTAAAATCCCGATAGGAAGAAATGAGAAGGAGACTTTGTTAAAAGTCTTATTTGAAAGTGTAAGGATGATTCAAGTCCCAATAGGAAGGTTCAAGTGGGGTGATTGGGTTCCTATGCACAGGAACTGATAAATGGGCCTTAACCATTTGATTTAACTCCTTTGTGAGTAAATTGCTTGGGACAGTTGTGGATGCATTGTTTAAATGCATACTGTGGGTATATGCTAGGTAACCCTGGCATCAGTTTGGCTAAGTATGGTTATATGTTGGGGAACCCCTGCATCAACTTTTCATCATTTTGATCCAGAACCTCTTAATCAAAAATTGTTACAACAATGGAAGGCCCCGCATGAATCGCCTATGGATTTTTGGCAACGCTTTCGTGATTTGCAGTTTGAAGCTCTGAAAATTCAGATGAAATTTCCATATTTTTGGGATAGATTTGAATATTTTCTTCACAAATCAGTCAATCCCAAGAAGAAGTGTGAGCCCAAGCCCCACTCAGCAACTTCGGTGATGAGGTTGCACAATCAAAGATAGACACAGTCGTTGTCACAAGTGATTGTCCGTTGTCCCCTCATCAAACAGCTCCACCATCGCAGAGTGATGTGGGAGAGCATGCACACACATCTATTCAACCGTCACATCCTCCTGACATCGCTCCTTCTGATTTTCATGCAAGATTGGTTGTGAATCCATTGGGTTCTCACATGTATTTTGTACCTCAACCTTCGTATTTGTACTCAGATGATTCTCCAAATGACACTATCTTGTGTTCTTCCATTCTGGACTCTACGCTTGTTGTGAACGAGGATCAAGCCATCGACATATTTGGTGTTGCACAACCAACACGCGTTGTCATTCATGAAGAGTATGACTCGGAGCTTGAGCATCAATCCTCGGTGAAGGATGACTCCCTTCCATCCAAGCCTCCTGCGTTCTTTCCTGACATCTTTGGTGACTCTGTCATCCATGATTTCACATGTGTATCTCTATCTACGGATGCTCCCATTGTTGGTCATTCGTAGAACACACCGGATGTCAGTCCATCATCCGACAATGGAAAGGATAAATTATTCATTGATAATCCACTTGAATTTTCATTTGCTTTTTCCAAAAACACAGAGGGTGAATTTGTTCATTTCTCATCTACCCCTCTGTTTGATTCATTAGATCATGAAGATGTCAATGAAATCATTGATTTTACTAATCGTAGCTGTCATGATCTATTTACTCCCGTATTTAATCACGATGATGATTCTATCGCAGTTGACTTTTCAAAGCCACTTGTTTATGATGATCTATCTGTCGACGAAGTCGAAACCCCACAAACTGTCGACGAACTTCAGCCCAAGTTGATGGTTATGTCAGGCCCTCATTGCCATGAGGTTGGTTTCGCTTCCAATCAAGAAATTGTTGAAACACTCGAGGCTCCTCATCACTCATCTGTATGCATTGAAGATCAACCTCACATACAAATCATACTTCCTCCACTCGAACTACACAATCACATCGCTCATGCATTGGAGGAATCTTATATTGCAAGCACACGTGCACGACACAAGTTGTCTTTGTTTCTTTTGTTTGCTTGCATGTCATAGTCAAGAGTATGTGTATGCTTAACATCTACACGTAGTGTCGCACAACACCATGATAAGTCCATGGGTTGCATGTCATGCACTTGCACTCACGTATGTTCTATGGACACATTTGAACTTGGAGTGTGTTTGTATTCATTGTTGTATCTTTCATGCTTGATGGTTTGCACAACTGTGTTGTTCGTGAACCATGCCTTCACCAACATGGGTTGATCAATGCACTGTGGCTGCATTGGAAGTATCACTTCATGTGATTAGGCCCATGCACAGTTAGCTTAGGAGTATGAGTAGTGTTTTCTTTTGGTTTGTTTTCTTGCATGTATGTTTGCTTCCTACCTTGCATGTTTGTTTGCTTGCATGCCTATTTTCTTACTTGCTTTGCCTTCGCATTTAATTCTGCTTCCGCTTTCTTTTGTTTGTTTGCTTGTTTTGTGCTTATAGGTTAATTTCGCATGAAACCGTGTGTGACTCTTGAAACAAGCTGGGTAAAGTACAAGAGGACTTTTGCAGTTATTAATACTTGGTTATTTGTCATCTTGATTCTGTATGAAGAACTTTTTATCCTTAGTCCCTGATACGTCGATGGAAAATATGTACTGTTTGAAGTGAACCTTGGTGAAAACACAACGCTTGCATGCTAATTAGTGTCACCTAATCTAGTCAGTTGTTTTTGGGTTAATCCTTGTCCTCTCAGTCAAGTAGAGTAAGGTGAGGGGGAAAACCTTAACAACCACATTAGAGGTATATATAAAATACTTATCTGAAGGAACAACCTCTTCTGCTCTCAATAAGTTAGGATCCCTCTTCTACCTCTGAAATGAATAAGTGTTATGCACAGTTATGAAAATGAAAGTGATTTTTTTGAAAAAATGAAAAATGAATAAGGCAAAAGAAGAGAAACGCTTCCTACACAGAGAGGTGATGCAAGTAACTCCGCCAGGGTACTGACTAGGCTCACTGGCAACAAAGCGATGCTTGTGTTCCTGCGTGACTCCACTGGGGTACTATCCAACCCTGTTGGCAGTAGAGAAACACTAGAGATGAAACTAAAACTCTAACAACTATACTGCTTGTGCACCAATATACCCCTCATCCCCAATCGAAACAACTGTGTTGAATTGGCTTGGAATATGTGTCGATCAACCAAGAGATTGGCAGATGCTACATATTACAATCAAGCAAGTGTGGAAACCAAGATGAACAAAGAACTGAACAATACTTCCAAAGGTGTTAGACTTTCTTTTCATGAACAAGGTCCATTTAGAGAGTTGGAGTTTTACCAGCGTGTCGCCAAGTGTTGTAGTGGCTAAAAACCCCTCCAAAATTTTTCCTTAGCTTCATTTTGGAGCCTCCATACCAACCATCCTCAGTAGCATGTCTTGCATTGTCATGTACATGAGCTTCAATCATTTTCTAGAAGATTGCCAACCTGTGCATGATAACTTGCTTCACTCCCCTCACAGACTGCTACTTCGGACTTGGTCCAGCTGCTCGCTGAGTAGCTCCCTTAAGAAATTGCACAATTTTGGAGGGGAACCATCCTTCCCTCAAGAAATTGCGCAATTCTAGAGAGGAACTAGCCTTCTCTCAAGAAATTACGCAAATCTAACTCGTAGCTTGCTAGGCTCAGAAACTACGGAATTCTGTCAGTCAACCTTCCTAGTGAAAACTGCACAATATGGCCCAGCAAGACTACTTGGCCCAAAAATTGTGCAATTCTTGGGAGCGGTCAGCTGCTCCTCCCAGAAGTTGTGCAATCCCTCTAGACAGCTAGCCTAGCTTCCTCCCAAAAACTGCGCAAAATTTCCCCTCAGTCAAGCAAGTTGTTGCATGTGCCTTCAAGATGACTAGTTCCACCAGGGACCAAGAAAAATTGATTTGCATGCATGGGCTATTTTTTCCTGAAATCGAAAAAATAAACATGCAAAAAGAATCCCTAGAGTTTAGGGATCTATTTTTAGCAGCTAGAGGTCACATGCAAAGATCGTTTTAGAAACTTTCCTCCAAGTGTTGCTTTTTCCTAGATTTGTGGCATGCGCGTCATGAGCCTCAAAATTATTATTTGACGCTTTATAGCTCATTCTTCACATCGATCTTGGAGATCTGACATCCCACAGGACATCCAAGAGTCTTCGACACATCCAACTCAGCCATTTCCGAGTAAGTCTGCTTTACTTGTTTTTTGCAGCATTTCTGTCGCTTTTTGTGTTTTGGCTTGTGTGAGTGTTGTCTGGTTGATTTATGTGAATGCTTTGTTGTCGTTTACATGCATATTAGCTTGTACAAGCACTGTTTCAGTTTTCGTTAGCATCTCACTGTTGTCGCATGCATGACATTGTTTTGCATGAATGGTCGCCGATTCGGCGACTCGTCTCACACACATGCATGTTGTTTTGTTTTCTGAATCTTACATTCACTGTTTGCATGCATGATCATTCACCTCTTCTTACACTCAACATCACCATGCATTCACATCTTCACTTGCTTTCAGTTTCTCGTCGGCGGGTCTGGGCAACCTTGGCCCAAATTCTGCCTCACCAAGACAGCATTGCGCAATTCTCAGAGGGAAGGCTCTACCTTCCTCCCAGAAAATGGACATTTCTGGCTAGTGGTTGTCCTCAAGTCTTGCCTTGTGTAATTCTGAGAGGCAGTGACTGCTGGCCCAGAAAATTGCGGAATGCAGTCCCTGGGCCTGCAGCGCTTGCCAGCTGAAATTGTGCATTGTGTAATCCCAGCACCTAGCAGGCCAGTCTGAATTACGCATTGTGCAATTCTAGTAGCCAACCAGCCTCCATACAGTCTGGACTTCCTTTTGCAGAGTACTGGTAGCCATTCTCCCAGCCTCCAGGTGAAAATTGCGCAATTCTTTCCAGTCAATCCCCAGGTATGTAGCATGTCATCCCTCAATTTTTCTTTGGTTTTAACTGGTAGATTTCTTTCCATGCATGTCGCCATGTCTCCAGATATAGAAGGTGTTCATCCATCTCTCTATAGTTCAGGATCAATGGCCTCCAAGAGAGTAGGATAAAAGGACATTGACAGAAGCGCAACTGGAGCAGCAGTTGAGCGAGTGTCTATTAGTTTGCCGATCTATGAAGACACCAAGTTGATCGTAGACAAAGGCATCAAGCTGAAATGGCAAGGGGTCAATGATGAATTATTAGGCACATTTGGGTAAGATCTCGAAGACCACCAAGTCAATGTGAACATTCACAAGCTCGGCTTGTACCGGATTGCATGCAGGTACCCCACGTTCCCATGCACAGACATGATACATTGGATCGTCTCGCACACTAATCTCGAGACGATGACATTGAGTAGTGTCAACTGGATGGAGATTGATACCTTCAGGGCACAAGATTATCAATAGATATATCATTTGTCAAAGCCAGTGATCACCATGGAGACACCCTTCAGCATACACACTAGTAATGCCAACTCCAGGGATATCTTGAAGAACTGGGTAAAGGAGCCAACCAAATTCAGGATGACACCCAACTAGATTTACAAGACAAAGATACTGTGAAAGGTGTATCATTACTTGGTCATATTTGCATGTCACCTCTATGGCCAAGAAAGCACAAAGACCTTCCTGTAGAGTTGGGTGATCACATTGGACCAATTGGCTAGTGAAGGCAAAGCATGCAAATGGTCTAACATATTGGCTCATAGGCTAAAGGAACAGGTCACAGGAGCTCAGCAGTTGCCCAAAGGTTAGCAAGCAAAAATCTACATGTCTACCTATATCTTGGATGTAATCTGTACCCGTCAAGAATTCCCCAACATGAAGTGGACATGGACATCGGCGGAAACCTCTGTCAACACTTATTATAAGTTGTTTCCCGAATGCAGCTTCAGAGTAGTTATCACACAGTTGTCAGATCATTTTGTCACCCCGATGTACAAAATGATATTTGAGCAGGATACACCTTGCATGTCAAATGCAACAATGGAGGCACTAATCGACATAACGGATTGGTATGCCTGATTGTCCGACACCTTCATATGGGTGTACAACACAGAGAAACCTTTGCATGTTTTGCCGGTGTTTTCCATGGATAAGCTCGTCATGCAAGAAGTATCATACCACATCTTGGCATGACTATCAGATAGGCTGCACCGGAAGAAGAAGGCACCTTGGCCCACTCTTTCATTGCGGATTAGGTTGTACGAGATACAGAACCTCAAGCATGCAGATGTCGAAATAAAGGAGATCAAGAAATATCCTTTCGAAGTTCAAAGCTTCAATCCATATGACCTGCATTGTATTGTGAAAGATCACTATGTGAGAGTACAGTTTTGGTGGATCCACAAGGCATGTCATTGGGCGGAGGAAGGACCATGGAGGTATTGTTACTTCTTCTCTAGACCCAATGAACCGATCAGCATCGCTATGGAATCATTAACAAAGCAACGTGAAGCAACATCCAAGAGAGCAACAACAACAACAAAGGTAAACATACCGGTGTGTGAAAAAGGCAAGAGGAAGATTGTCGACAACGTGGAGGCAGAACAAAGCTACAAGTTCAGAGCATACCCACTTGTATAGAAAGCAGCTTTGGCAATAGAGGCAAAGAGGAAACAACGTGATAGGAGGAACACGCAAAGGAAAAGATAAAAATAGAGGATGGAGGAAACAATGAAGGAGTTGCATGAGTTGAAGGAGCAAATTCGGAAGGAACAAGAGCTGCATGGACAAGACAAGGAAACATAGCAAGAACAGGTATAGCAAGAGGCGCAACATGTATAGATAGATGAAAATTTGTGCCCGTATAAGTAATGGACTCATCCGAACAGCTGGCACCAAGTAGACAGGGTGAGAAGTTGCAGGAGTAGGACTTCGCTCAAGAGACTGAACAAGCACTTGAGAAAATGGATACGAATATGGAGCAGCAAGAGCTAGATCAATACATTGACCTCATGCCTTACCACCAAGAGGTCGACTTACCAGCTTCATCGGATCTGATAGCGGAGTAGGTCCTAAGCGACCAAGGAGACATTGAGATCCTTGGAGAAAATCCAGAAGAAAAGATGCACAACATATCATTCGACGAGTCACAGCATAGATTTGTGCAATCTCGCAGAGTTTCTACTCCAGATGACAACACATCTCCTGCGTAGTTTGAGGAACAAGTGATCGTGTCTGATGTGCGCAAGAATCCAACAACATTGGCCAATGCTACCAAAGCATATTTCGAAGCCACTAGCTCGAGTGTTCGCTTCTTGATACCTGGGAATGAGCGAATGGCTAAGGAATTACAGATGACCAAACAAGGAGGAGAACTGGTTACAACATCCGCCTGTGTAAAGTTGAAGAAGGTGATACTAGATGAAGCATTGTCCCTTGAGACATTCATGCGAGTGTTGTATTTCAAGTTTGGTACCGTGCATAAGGGAGTTGTCCATCTCAACGATTGACAATAGCAATGTGTTAGGAAAGCATGTATCTTTTCAAACATGCATATTGTTGTTGACTACATGAAAACTTGAACAATGAGATACAAGGGAGCCCCATTACACTTTCCCAAGATGATGAAGCCCAGAGAGGTTGAGTTGAAGGCACGCATCCGGAGTCAGATCCGGAATTATGAAGAGCTCCCATAGCTCATCACTAGATTGTGGGCTTCCCATGCATGGGTATTCAAGAGTATGGATGTTGTGGTGCAAGCACATGCAATCGCATCTGTTGGGACACTCACCGAGGCAAATACAAAGGCACAAGTTCGACTAGAACTTAACTCATACTCTGACGAGTTAATGTGCATAGCCACCAATGCAGACTTGGTGATCAATGCAGACACCATGCATCAGTATGTCGTTGGGCCAACCGCACTCAAGAAAATTATGCGCATGTTATCAAATGAGTTGGACAAAGGAGCTAGAGCAGTGTACCCAGATGCTACAGAGACAAGAGTTCGTTTCCAGAAATATGTCACCATAGAGTACACGACACCATTGTGAACTACCGAGCTTGGCATCAATTTGCTACTATCGACCAACGTGAGGATGTCGAAGAGATGGTCTTCCCACAGTTTTCCGAGTCATAGTGATGTTTTGAATGGCTTGCTCAAGCCTATTTTGTCTCACATGCGTAAATGTGGAGATTGTATGTAATGTCTTGTCAAGTGGAAGTTCAAGTGTCGATAGTGGAATTTAACAGTCATAGAGTAGTTGAAGAGTCATGAGGGTAGATGAATGGTCACAAAGGGGAATGTCAAGGGTCACCCCACCCTTTGCTATGAATAGTCCCTCATAGCTCATTGTATAGGCTTTTGATCAGCCAAGCTTCCAATAAGAGTATCTTAGAGAAAGCTTGGAGAGTATTGTAACGAGCCTTGGATTCTCCATTGTGCAAAGCTAGTATATCTCTTTGGAGGAGTAGGCGGTAGTGACTATAACGTTCCGTTGTCGGAACTAGTGGTTGGTCATGGTTGTATTGTATGACTGGAACTTTCACTTCTTAATATAACAGAGCCAACATGTTTCATGCATATGTCATATCGTATTTCAACTATCTTGTTTACTCTAAATGATATATGTATATGTTTGCTTACACATCCATGTGTAGCTATTTTCTATATATGTATGTATGAATCTTACTAAAATGTGGTGTTGGTTTAACCATCACTTTGGATTACTAGCTTACTTACCTTCCAGTTTGTGATGCATCTTTGCTCGTGTTTTCCCTTCTTAACTCCGTGCTTTCACAGGTTTCCAAGGGGCGCACTCACCTCACCCTCAGTGTGTTAGAACCACTCATGCACCTTCCTTGACTTGTTGCATATGTCACACCCTTGCTACCAACAGGGACATCTTACTTGCCTCTACGCACAACCGCGGTCAAGGGGATACCGTACGACTCACTGTTGGGACTCCTACACCAAACGGTCTGAGGTCTAGTTGGGACTTCTTACCAGGGAGATCCCATGACATGTTGGTGGGTCCAGCATCGTCAACACATCCTCATGATCTGACAAATCATGTAGAGGAGTTGATGAGAAGTAAGAATGTTCACCCTCTACATTTCCGAAAATGAGAGATGAAAGATTGAATGGATTTTCAGAAAAAGATGTGTCCTCTCTGAAATGTAATGATAAACTAACATTTGATGTGTCCAATGAATGATCAGAAGTAGCAACATCTGGAGACAAGTTTTCACTAGGAAAATCAAAAGTGGCAGAATCAAAAGATATGTCAGGATAGAACAGATGAGGCGCGAATGGAAGGAAGTCATCCTTCACTGCGGGTTCTTCTTCAAATTCCCACACACACTCATCTTAAATGACAGCGCAGGTTGGTTGCACAACATCAACTCTATTAATAACTTTATCCTTGTGAACACAAGATGTGGAGTCCGGAATGGGAGAACACAACATAGTACAAATTGGAGGATTAATGGAACCAGAAGATGAAGATTGAGAAAAGAATACAACATGACAACCAACAGGCTTGCAAGCCAAATATGCGCAGATATCCTTAGCAAGTGGGGTGGGAGGATGTGACAATTCAACAGATGGCTTCGTACCTTCTTCGGCCTCGCACTGTGGAGCTAGAGATGCTTTATGAGAAGAAGACGGATGGTCACTTGTGACAACAATCTTGTCCGTCTTAGATTTGGAAGCTCTAACACTGAGGTACGCTAGGAGGGGTTCGAATGATTCTAAGATATGTGGATTCTCATATATGTGAAGAAGATACTAAAATATTTCATTCAAAAATTTCCAATCAATTTCATATTCAGGAATTCAAAATGCAAGATTACAAAAGCTTTCTTGAAATTCCTCAATGGATTCATCATGTACTTTCTGTAATTCCATGATTTTTTTATTGAATTATTTACGGTTATAATGATGGAAAGCACGGGCCAACTCTTCAATAAACTGATTAAAAGAGTGAATATATGTTGCGGGCAATGTGACACACCATTGTAGTGCATGCCCTCGAAGCATGAAAGCGAATAGCGAGCAGGCAATGTAATCCTCATGGATTTCATGCCTTACACAAAAGGCTACAAAGGTAGCTCTGTGTCTAAGCCAAGCTACTCTGCCTTCACCATCATATGTGTTACGTAACAAATCATTCCAGAGATCCTCTGATACTTCAAAATCATTTCCATAAGAAAGACATGCTGGAGGATTAACTGTAGCGTAAGTCATGAAAGATTCAAAATAGACTTTGAGGACTCGACTTATCATCTAGCCCTCCTTCTAGCGCCAGAAATGTTGACGGTGCTGGACCTGCCAACATGTCAGGGGATCTCCCCGGTAAGAAGTCCAAACTAGACCTCAGACCATTTGGAATAGGAGTCCCAATAGTGGTTAGTACAGTAATTCCTTAACTGCGGTAGCATGTAGAGGTAAGTAAGATAGCTTTGTCGGAAGCAAGTGTGTGACCTTGCGGCGAGTTAAGAGAGATGCATGGGGAGGTTCTAACACATGAAGGGGAAAAGGAAGTGTGTCCCTTAGAAGCCTGTAATAGTACGTAGTTTGAAAGGAACACACGAGCATAATGACATCACGGGTTGGAAGAAGAATAGTCCACAATCTAGGGTGACGGGTTAAACCAACAACACGATTCCAACAATATTCATACAATCATATACAAAGTAGCTCATGCATAAATGCTTAAGTTAAATAACATATATTGCTAAAGAAACTAGAATAGTCCAACTACAATAACAACATATCCATGAAACGTGTTGGCTTTGTTATATATATATATATATAAAGCGAAGGTTCCATCCATACCTACAACCATGACAGCCACTAGCCCCAATAGTGGAACATTACAATCAACGTTGCCTGCTCCTCCAAAAAGATATAATTGCTTTGCACTATGGAGAATCCAACCCTTTCTAAGCAATGCCTAGCAAGAGCTTGGCTCCCAAAAGCATGTTCTATGGGTTATGAGGTTCTATATATTGCAGAGGGTGGGGTGACCCTTGACATTCCCCTTTGATTCTTAGACTACCCTCATGACTCTTCAACTTCATTACATATAACTCTTTACATTACATATGATTATTTGTGTTCCACTAATGACACTTGGAATTTCACTTTACATTACATTTTATTACAATAAGTATGACCCATAGTAGTGATGTGGTCGACACAAATCGACATGACATTGCTGACATGTACTAGTTGGCTGTGGTGTCCATGTCAATTTGTTGTGCTACTGAGTGATAGATGTGTTCTTGGACATTCTTTGTCTTCACCTCCGCATAGCTTGGTGTTGTGGGGTCTCTAATGGTATTGGTCTTACAAGATGGTTTTGGGCATGCACTCCTTTCACTTATTGCTTGATATGCTTTGTACATCTGTCCAGTTGCAAGCATGTCCTCTAGCATGCACTCCTTCTTCATCTCATTCATCATATCGCCATGTTCCATCAATGCCCTGTTCCTGCAATTCACTCATGATGGGACAACGTCAAATCCAAAAATCTTCTAGTATATCATGATGCATTATTTTCTGTGTTCAGGTCCGGGTGACCGGGAGGGAGGATAGGCCACTGAAACTGCGTTGAGCACAACTCAATCTAGGATGAGGGATTCTAGAACTCGAACTGAAAAATCGGGAAAAACAGCGCAGTGATAAATGGGAGGAAGAATCGAGCAATGGAAGTCACCAATGTCAACTGCAAGATGGGACCCTGAGGGGGACAATTTCTGCGTAGTTTCTAGAGGGAGGACAGAGTGGAGTTGTAGAGGGACTGTTGGGCAGTTCTGCACAGTTGCGAGGGGGAAGACAGAGCAAGGTTGTTGGTCATTTATGTGCAATTTATAAAGGGAAGACAAAACATGCCTATAGAGGGACTTTTGGTCAGTTCTGCACAGTTTCTGGGAGGAAGACAAGGTAGAGTGCAGGGGAACTATTACGTAGTTTTCAAGAGGAAGACAAGATAGGCCATAGGGAGACCAACTGGGAATTCTACGTAGTTTCCTGAGGCAGTGTAGAACAAGCCAACAGATGAGGGTTGCAGAAGCGAAGTGTGCAGTTTCAGAAAGCTGGATGAGGCTAGGTTGCTCGAGAAACTGGCTAATAGTGAGATGATCAAAACTGATGTGAACAGTGATAGAATTTGACTATGATCACACACTCGAAAACTTCGTGATACAACATAGACCATCTAGAACATATAGAACATACTCTGCTTGATGCAACAACCTTCGTGACAAGAGTGCATGAAGTGAGTGTGAACATGTCTATGTAATGAGAACAACTCATACGCAAAAATATTTCCCCTTGAAGCAAAACAAGCTTTCCCTTGCATAACAAATGGTAATCACCATGCCCAAGGATGACACATGTTGTATAAATATGAGAACGTGAACAACTCTTAAGATCAAGGAGGGGGCTTGAGATCACCAGCTTACCAATAAGTGACTATTGAGTTACGAATTGGGTATGTATTTACTCTTAAGTTCATCACCTTTTTCCTCTTTTCTTATCTTTTTCATATCTTTATATGCTAAAATATCGATGGATTATGATAAGAAACAAATGAACTACTTGCAGTTAAGATTTAGCTATCATAACTAACTTGTACTCCTCTTTATGCATAAAAGCAACAAAAGGAACAATTTTTGTTCCCTAACGATGGAACCACATAAACCAACAAACGAAGAATGGAACGCGTCGGTTGCAGACAGGTCGGAGGACGAATCAGGAGGATCAACGCGAAATAGGAAGGGTGTCTGAAGATAGCATTTAGTTGTGAATCCCTCGGGATTGAGAGATCCTGAGGGATCGCATTTATCTTTTACCTCTTTCTGACTATAAAAGCAAACGATTGTAGGAGGAAAAGGGATGAATCTTTGTTATTTCAAATTGTAATTTTAATTTACAAACTTGTGTTTTTGGAGAACGCAACCATATTATAATGCTACTTAAGTTCGATGATTAATATATAATTGAGTTCTTGTTCATCCATATTCTCTGAAGTAGCTTAGTAGTGTTCACTGGTGGCTAAGGGCCCGGCATCTGGTGGATTAAATTGCTTCCTTGTGTTATATATTTCTGACTCTCGCAAGTTTGATTGGTTTGATAATTTTCCTATTTTTTGTGAGTTTACCTTATTCGCTATTTACCGCTTTCCTATATTAAAGTAGTACATTCCCTTTACATGTTTTACAGCACTGTCATTTGATTCGATTTATACTTATTCCAGATTGAATTATTTAGATAGTGAAGCGTATTGATTTAATCAACTGTAAGCATTTGGTTATTGCTATTGAACTCTCAGATTGATATCATTTCCATTTGGATTGCTTTGTAGAGATTGAGTATGATTTAGATTGAATTAGCTAAGAAGAGATGAGTTATTGCTACTATGCTCTCGGCTAATGCTATTGTTAATTGAATTTCTTGTGTGGGATTTGATTACGATTTCAGTAAAGGCTTGAGTCTTGAAGCTTAGATGTCATATTTCCTTTAATGATTGCAATTTGAGTTTATTAGATGCATCTGTTCACTCTTGTATCAAAGGTCTATACTTCATTTTAAGAAACATTACTCTCTGGAATTATAGCATGCACATATTGTGTACACTCTTGGAATAAAAGGACTTTCTCGGGTTGATGATTAATGTGGGGTAATTAGGAGTATTAAAAGACACCTTTTATCAGCCAACATTTTGGTGCCGTTGCCGGGGAGAGTGTCGCCATTTTAGAAAGAGCGATGTATATTTGATAATTGTTGTTGGGAAAGAATTGGGTATTGAAAACAAAAAGTAAGAACCTACGTAACGAGCAAGTAATGTGTTTGCTCCTCCACTCGCTTTTCAGCACAATTACAGAAAAGTGAAGTAGGTGTTTGATATTTTTCTGTTGAGAGAGAACTGGGTATTAAAAACGGAAGGTAAGAACCTACGTACGAAGCAAGTAAAATTCTTGCTCCCCCACCCGCTTTCTAGCAGAATTGCTAGGAATTTAAGGTAGAAATAAACATTTGAATTTTTTTTGCATGAATGACTAAGAAGAAAAGACCAGAAAACAATACAATTCCACATCCCAAACCTAAAAAATCTAAGGGACCAGTGACCCTTGGATGATCAACTTTTATCAACGAAATATTAAGAAAAGATGAATCTCAACCATCAGTAAGTCCCCGAACCGTTGCTTCTAGAAAACCTATTGTCTCCCTTCGGGCCACAGGCTCACCATCTGTAGTCTACACTGAGGTCCATAGTAAAACTGAAGGGACTGAGCAAAGTTTTCAAGACATTGAAAATTCGCGACCAATTCCCTCACAAGAAGGGAATTCTTACAACATTCGTGAAAGAGGAGGAGAAATAGGAGATACAGAGGAACCAAGATCCCCTTGGGTAGTAATTGAGTAGAGGACACCCAGTGTCCCAGATCAAGGGAGTGTTGTTAAGATCATTCCTACCTCTTCTAGACAACCTAGGGATAACTCTCTAGCTCTAGAAATCCTAGAAGGGTACTGGCATATCTTTGATCAAATGGCCAATAATCCACAAACACCCCAGACCTCTACATTACAGTATCCTATTGTTTACATAGCTGTCAACGCCCCCATGAAAGTTATCCCTCTACAAATATTCCCCCCTTTCATGGACTCACTTCAGAAGATCCGGATGCGTTCCTGTTTGAATTTGACGTCCTATGTCGGGGTTATGATTACACCACCGATCCCCAGAAACTGAAGTTGTTTCCCTCCACTTTAAAGGGAGCAGCCCTGCGTTGGTTTATGGGATTGCGTGGGGGCACCATAAATGATTGGGACCAAATGTAAATTCTTTTCCTTAAAAAATATCAGGATTATTGCAGATCTAGAGAAATAAAAGATGAGATATTCCAAATGGTAGCAAGACCTAATGAAACCTTGGAAGAGTATGTGGAGCATTTCCAATATAACCTCCAAAGGTCTCCCTACGCAAATCTGCCTCTGCCTGATAATGTGCTAAAAACCACGCTGATTAAGGGGATGAAAGACCAGTGGATAGAGACATTAAATATTATGGGTAAAGGTGATATCTATCAAGAAGACTATGCTAACAATATTGATTTGTGTATCAGGTGCTCAAGGGGCAGTACAAGACTGAAACCAGAAGAACACGATATGATCACCAGGGACAGCAAAATCTCTAGCGGAAGCATTACTCGTACTAAAATGGGCAACCTGCTAGAAGATTTCAAAACAGATATCCTGGGAACCTTGAGAACACAATTAGACATCATGCAAGCCAAGCATAAGCAGGCCGAAGCAGAACAGAACCTAGTGATTTTTTGCCCTCGATGCAGGAAGAAACATAGTCATAAAGAATGTCCACTGGATATGGTACAGACTTGTGCCATATGCACTAAAAAACATGCCACGGAAAATTTCCCATCTCTCCCAGGATTAAAAGTGATCTTCAAAGAGGCAGAGGAAGAAATGGAACCAATCTACCTGTTAAATCAGCGTCGCCAATGGAAACCATGACAAACAAGTATGCCTACTGACCCATCTTCATTCTTTCAACCCTCACAATATAATTCTCAACAATACACAAGAGCTACATGGCAGAACGAGACACCTTTTCCTAATTGGTCACCACAAGCATTTTCTATACCACCTTGGTCCAATCAATCAAATCCAAACAATAGTTGGCCAAATTCCTCTTACTTTCCACCATTCTGGCAGAACAATCCATATCCATCTCAATGGCCCCCCTCCACTTCACAAAACCAAAACTGCCAGTCAAGCTGGCAAAGACCTACAAACCAGCCAGCAGGAACAATGCCCCTGCCTCAACCTATGCTACCAGTACCTTACACGTTGCAACAAAATCCTCAACCCAATTTACGACCACAACTCCCAGCCCAACCCAACCCAAATCCCAACAATAGACCAGTCCAGTCAGTACAAATTATTGAAGGGCTGGATCCGGAAACTGAGTTGAGGGAGTGTAATGAACTCAAATTGAGGTCTGGACAGATAATCGAGTCAGAGGGTGATAAAAATATACAATTAGAAGAACCACTACCTGTAGAAAAAACACCTCAAATGGAGAATATAGTTAAACAGAAAAGCCATGATCAAACTATTACCTCTTCTCCACCATTCCCAGAAAGATTGATTATACCTCGCCCAATCAAATATCCCGATTTTGATCTCCTGGGAGAATTAAAAAATCTTTGTGTAGAAATACCCCTCCTCCAGGCTATTCAGGACATTCCAATCTATGCAAAAACCATTAAGGAATTGTGTACCAAAAATCCTACGAGGAAAATAAAATCAACACCAACTATTCACATAGTCGGAACTTTGTCTAATTTATTATCAGGCAGAGAAACACCGATGAAATATGAGGACCCAGGAAACCCTATAGTCACAGTACAAATAAATGGGTGTTCCTTTCCCAATGCATTGGTCGATCTAGGGGCAACCATTAATATTCTCACAACAACAACCTATTAGAGACTTGGCATCACAGCCTTAGATCCAACTACGACCTTACTGGAATTTGCTGACCGATCAGTTGTCAAACCAGAAGGGACATTACAGGATGTAATGGTGTCTGTATATTCTTGGGAATACCTAGCAGATTTCTTGATTATTAATCCTAGAAACCGGCTAGATGGACATCCTCTAATATTAGGAAGACCTTGGCTAGCGACCGCAGATGCTTATATAAGTTGTCGAACAGGCAGTATGACTATAGCAAGAGGAAGTAATGTGAAGAACCTAGCTTTATATCCTCCAACTCAGCCAAGCCTAACTATAATAAAAACTAGGAAACAACCTGTAACATATTTAACTGAAAATATTCGATCACCACTAACTATAGAAGATGCTCTTGAATTTAAGAATCAAACAGAAGATGACATTATTAACACTTACATTAACCACCTAGCTGTCATATCTAATCTAAAATGTCACATGATTGAAGTAGCCCTAGATAATGAAATTGAACGAGATCCCTTAAAAGATATCAATGACCAAACAATACCAACAACAACTGTTTATAACAGCAAACCCATTGAAATTGAGCCAGGGAAAGTCCTAAACATTAACAAAAACTTGACTGATGACTAGCAGCAGAGGCTTATCCAACTCCTTTGAAAATATAAAGAGGCTTCGCTTGAAAATTTGAGTGGCGGGGTGGTTGGATTCACCAAGGGATAGGCGCCTTGGGCTCAGATGTGGTGGAAGGGATTAACCCCCAATTATGTATGCACCACATCTTTACTGAGAAAGATGTGAAACCCATTCGACAACCTCAACGAAGATTAAACCCTCACCTAAAGGATGTTGTTAAAGACGAACTACAAAAACTATTAGATGTAAATTTCATCTATCCTATATCTGATAGCAAATGGGTTTCTCCATTAGTTGTGGTTCCTAAAAAGAATGGGAAGTGGCGTATATGTGTCGATTACAGAGAGCTTAATAAAGCAATGCAAAAATATCATTTTCCCCTCCCATTCATTGATCAGGTTCTAGACACATTGGCAGGTAAAAAATTCTTCTCTTTCCTAGACGGCTTGAGTGGCTACAACCAAATCCAAATCGCCCCTGAAGACCAAGATAAGACTACCTTCACCTGCCCCTGGGGGACGTCTACTTACAGGGTATTACCTTTCGCATTGTGCAATGCACCTGCCACATTCCAGAGAGCCATACTCAGCATTTTTGCAAACTTGATAAACAAGGGACTCGAGGTGTACATGGATGATTTTACACCCTATGGAGATGACTTCGAGCCGGCATTACAGACGTTGGAGAAAGTCCTACAAAGATGCATTGCTACTAGGCTCTGCTTAATCCACGAGAAATTCCACATGATGATGACCGAAGGCCTCATCCTGGGTCATTACATCTCAGCAGCTGGAATTCAGGTAGATCCAACAAAAATTCTGATAATCCTCCTAATACCTACCCCCTGAACTCAAACTGAGGTACGTAGTTTTTTGGGGTTTTCTGGATATTATCGAAGGTTTATAAAGAAATTCTCCCAAATTGTTGCACCATTATATGCTTTGACAAGAAATATCGATTTTATATGGACTGACAAATGTGACATTGCCTTTGAAGAATTAAAATGGATAGTATCAATAGCTCCAATATTACGGGGCCCGAACTGGGATTTAGCATTCCAGATTTCATCTGATGCATCAGATACGGCCATTGGAGCAGTTCTCGGCCAAGAGGAAGATAAGAAACCTTATGTGATATACTACATAAGCAAAAATTTAACTCCTACTGAGTTGAATTACACCGTGACCAAGAAAGAGTTTCTAGCTGTAATCTATGCTATTAACAAATTCAGACACTATATAACAGGATACCCTGTGGTTTTATATATTGATCACTTTGCTATCAAATATTTAGCTAATAAACCCAGTATGAATGGAAGAGTGACACAATGGTTAATCCTTTTGCGGGAATTTGACATAACAATCAAGGATCAACCAGGAAAGGAAAATCTGGTGGCAGACTTCCTCTCACGTGTGCCAAAAACAGACGACGCAGTGGAAGTAGAAGACCAGTTCCCCGATGAGCACCTATTTGTTGTAACTATGAAAACACTGTGGTACACAAATGTCGCGAATTACCTAGCAGTGGGAAAATTACCCAAGCACCTGACGCCCAGAGAGAAAATTAATAGTGCAACACGACACTTGGTTCTCTTGGATCGGAGGATATCTCTTTCACACAGGAGCCAATATGCATATCCAAGGGTGTGTCAGAGAAGACAAAATCTATGAAATCCTAAAAGCCTGCCACGATGGACCTTGCAGTGGACACTTTGTAAACCGTAGGACTGGACATAAAGTCTTACAAATGGGCACAAGCTAACAGACTACATCAAATCAATGAATTTGATGAAATCCGACTATCAACTCTTCAGCATACTGCACTGATTCAACAACAAAGAGTAAAATGGCATGATGCCCTCATGAAGAAAAAGATATTCCATGAAGGTGACTGGGCACTTCTGTACGATTCTATGTTCTAGGATTTCCCGGGCAAACTCCAGACCATATGGTTAGGTCCCACGAGATAAAGGAGGTGCACAAAAATGGCACCCTTACATTAGCCACCATTGATGGGTCTGGCTACTCTTTTTAAGCAAATGGGCATCGAGTACGCCTCTACCACAAACCACTTACAAGGGAATCCTTTTCCCAACAGATATGGGAAGATTCCACAATACAAATTCTCGCTGAAGAGGCAAATCTTCGAAAGCACCAGTCCAGTGAAGAATTTATGTTTGAAACTTGTACATACAATTGTTTTTTTTGTTTTCTTTTCTATTTGAGATGACTTTTTATTAGTTTTTTTTTCCTATTTTTCTTTGTTGTTCCCTATACTTTTCCGTGTGCATTTTCCTTTGTTGTTCCCTACAGGGAACAACTGTTATTCCCTATAGGAAACAACACTTTTTGCGTGCATTTTTCTTTGTTGTTCCCTACAGGGAACAACAATTTTCGTGTGTATTTCCCTCGTTGTTCCCTATAGGGAACAACAATTTTCGTGTGCATTTCTCTTGTTGTTCCCTACAGGGAACAGCTATTGTTCCCTACAGGGAACAACACTTTTTGCATGTATTTTTCTTTGTTGTTCCCTACGGGGAACAACGCTTTTTGCGTGTGTTTTTCTTTGTTGTTTCCTACAGGGAACAACATTTTTTTGCATGTATTTTGCTTTGTTGTTCCCTATAGGGAACAACACTTTTTGTGTGTATTTTGCTTTGATGTTCCCTACAGGGAACAGCTGTTGTTCCCTACAGGGAACAACACTTGTTGCATGTATTTTTTTGCTCTTCCCTACAGGGAACAGTTGTTGTTCCCTATAAGGAACAACACTTTTGCGTGTATATTTTTTTTTTGTTCCCTACAGGGAACAGCTATTGTTCCCTATAAGAAACATCACCTTTTTTGCGTGTTTTTCTTTTTTTTTCCCTATAGGGAACAACACTTTTTGTGTGGGTTTTCTTTTGATGTTCTCTTCAAGGAACAACACCTTGTGAGTATTTTTTAGAACACCCTTTATCCCCCTTGCATGATCATCCCCAGAACATCCCAGTCCATTATTTATGATCCCCTTTATGGCATAAAAGTACAATACATATTTAAGGACAACAAGTATGGAGTCTACTGGAGCAGGAAAATATTTTGAATATTATCATCTTTAACAAGATTGCTTTGTGATGTTCGAAAAAGAAAGGACACAATTATCTATATCACTTCATTGTCCTCATTTCCACTATAAATCAAACTAATTGATTATATGTACCATGTTGGTTCTCCCTTGTCCCGTATAATTCTCTCTGTTCATTATCAATAAGATTATGGGCATATTTTTTTGCTATTAATATGTTCAAACTTCTTCTGCCATCCCTGCTCTTAACGAGTGTTGAGCCACCCTCTATATATAAA
>APFE031124755.1:217288-288867 GCA_000404065.3 Pinus taeda
GATCATAAGGAAGGAGCGAAGTGGCATTCCCACTATGGCCACCACACCAGGGATATGATCCAATGGATGCATCAAGAAATAAAGTCCTTGGAACAGGAGGTCTCATCACAAGCCGGCCTGACCACTTTCGCTACTTCCCAGTGAATGGAAATGTGTTCATCTGGTTACCATGCTAGCACATTGGTCTCTACTATGGACATCATAATGCACTTCCCCAATTATACATAGAGGACCATGGTTCCCAAGGGTTAGAAAGCAACTTTGTCGAGGATATGAATGCCTGCAGGCAACAGAAGCTCTGTTGATGGTATTGAAGTTTTATTTTCTACATCAATAATTTATTATAATGCCCTCTTCTTATGTTTTTATCTTTTCTACAGAGAGATGATGTCCCTAACTTACCTTGAAACTTTATGCATGAGTTAATCTTTTAAATCAATCGCAACAGTTTTAAGTGGAATAATGACGATAAAGTATTATATCCTGCGTATGTTGTCCCTTTTCTTTATCGCATCACCTCACAGCATCTTACCACTTATTAATAATTCTCGTTACACACCTTCTTTTCATCACTCCAATATCCTTTATGATCCTTTCATTAATATACGTACCGTGCCACTTTCATTACCCAATCCATCACCCCTGTACTTATTTGCCAGCGCGTTATCCTTTCATTCATTCAGTAGTAGGCGAACTATTATTTTGAAGGGGGGCGAGGACCTCCAGTATACTTATGCATGCGCTGTCATCTTTTCATTTGATTTTGTAAAACAATACAACATCCCATGATCACAAAGCATATGGCATTATAACATTCCTCAATAACGGTATTTGTGTTTATAAAGTATCACCTAATAGAGCCATTACAACCATTTGTTGTTCCATCACTCGGCTCTATTCATTGTTGTGCTTTCCCCGCTACACTAATCGTTTGCAGAATTCAAGCATTATGGGAGGAAGAACAGTGCGCCGAGAACCTTTAACACTGGTTGTCTTCGATGAAGCCAGGAAAATTCTAGCTCAAGCAGGATGGATAGCATATTTTACAAGATTTCAACCCCCCAATGAGGAAATCGCCATCGAATTTTTATGGAATCTACATAATGGACAATCTGTGGTAAGAGGCAGACAAATCACTGTAATAGACATTGTGATAGCAGAAGTGTCTGGGTTGCTGGCAGAAGGACCAATATGGGCTGGCAAGCGGTTAAAGATATATGACGTTATCGAGGCTTTTAGGGACGAAGGGCAGGAGCTAATCCAGAAGGGAAAGGCATTCGACCATCTTCTCTTGGAGAGCCATGGGGAGAATTGGCATGAATTGTCCAGAACTATGTCTTGGCATGCAGGTCTCCCGCCAACAATTATGCCTTGTTTTTGTTAGAACAATACTTTTTGTTGAAAATTAAAGCTGTGAGAGCTGGAAAACCAATTGAATTAAGAACAATTGAAGATTTTATAAATTGTTGCAAACAACATGGTGTAAAGGTTCAAAGGCTTCTTTGTGAGTTTTACTCGCACAATTTTATATTAGAGAACGAGGTGGAAAAGAACCCTAACCCTTTTGTGGGAGATGTTCAATTCCAGGCCTTTATCTCGTTTGGAGTTAACCAACTCAAATGGTTTAAAGCTCATAATGCATTCCAAAGACAAGAACATCGATTAGATCTTTGGGTAAGATATGAACCCAAGCACCCTTTACAAATGCTTGCCAACCATAAGAGCCTGATGACATGAGAAGGGGTGATTAAAATTTTAGGGCCCATTCAAAAGGAGATTGTACAGAACGGAGTATCCTATTTCCTCTCCATTCAAGGAAGCTCTCTGGCTACATCCAAGCTCAGGTGGATGGTCTCCACTAGTAGTGTGCGGGATAGGGAGCCATTTAATTACAAAAATTTTAAAGCAACTGCAACCCGTTTTGTCACCTATAGCAATCTTATTTTGAGAGAAGGACCTTATTGGTTAGGATGTCAGTTTCGTAGCCCCGTCATTTGGTATCCTCTTGAAGGTTATTGGGCTATCTATGAATTGCCTGAAGGAAAGGAAGGGCTCGCCTTTGTGCTCTTGGCTCAACATCATGGCTTTAGACCAATTTTTGATGCTCCTTCTCCAACCTACTCTTTAACTACACTTTATAAGAATTACTTACTTTCCATGAGGACATGAAATAGGGTAAGCAGGGGAGTATGTTGAGTTACGAAATGGGTATGTATTTACTCTCAATTTCATCACCTTTTTCCTCTTTTCTTATCTTTTTCATATCTTTATACACTAACATATTGATGGATTATGATAAGAAACGGATGAACTACTTGCAGTTAAGATTTAGCTATCATAACTAAATTGTATTCCTCTTTATGCAGAAAAACGACGAAAGGAACAGTTGTTGTTCCCTAACAATGGAACCGCATAAACCAACAAACAAAGAATGGAACGTGTCAGTTGTGGACAGGTCGGAGGACAAATCAGGAGGATCAGTGTGAAATAGGAAGGGTGTATCGCATTTATCTTTTACCTCTTTCTGGCTATAAAAGCAAATGATTGTAGGAGGAAAGGGGATGAATCACTGTTATTTCAAATTGTAATTTTAATTTACAGACTCGTGCTATTGGAGAACGCGACCATATTGTAATGCTACTTAAGTTCGATGATTAATATATAATTGAGTTCTTGTTCATCCGTATTCTCTGAAGTAGCTCAGCAGTGTTCGTTGGTGGCTAAGGGCCCGGCCTCTACTGGATTAAATTGCGTCCTTATGTTATATATTTCTAACTCTCGCAAGTTTGATTGGTTTGATAATTTTCCTGTTTTCTGTGAGTTTACCTTATTCGTTATTTACTGCTTTCCTGTATTAAAGTAGTACATTCCCTTTACATGTTTTACAGCATTGTCATTTGATTCGATTTATGCTTATTCCAGATTCAATTATTTAGATAGTGAATCGTATTGATTTAATCAACTATAAGTGTTTGGTTATTGCTATCGAACTCTCAAATTGATATCATTTCCATTTGGATTGCTTTGTGGAGATTGAGTATGATTTAGATTGAATCAGCTAAGAAGAGATGAGTTATTGCTACTATGCTCTCAGTTGATGCTATTGCTAATTGAATTGCTTGTGCGATATTTGATTACGATTTCAGTAGAGGATTGAGTCTTGAAGCTTAGATGTCATATTTCCTTTAATGATTGCAATTTTAGTTTATTATATGCATCTGTTTACTCTTGTATCAAAGGTCTATACTTCATTTTAAGAAACATTACTCTCTAGATTTATAGCATGCACATATTGTGTACACTCTTGGAATCAAAGGACTTGCCCAGGTTGATGATTAATGTGGGGTAATTAGGAGTTTTAAAAGACACCTTTTATCAACCAACAGTGACCAAGGAACGATCGCTCACAAGATCCATGGTAGGCTCTGAAATTTGCACGCGGGCCAAAATTTTGGAGGGTGCTTGTTGCCGCCACAACACAACCATTACATCATTAGTAAGTTATGTATCTTAAGTTGGAGAATATCATAATGGTTAAAGTTTTTTCACGTACCTTTGATATTTGAGGCCTTTTAGATCTAAAAATTTGTTTTGTAATACTCTAATGTATTTTCAACAATTCCACAAGCTTTAACTAAATTTCATGTGCCAACTAAAAGTTATGGTAACTTTCCAAAACTTGTTGATTTTTTAGCCACTTCCCACAAGCAAACTTGTATAGTGTGTCATGTCTAATTCTTAAAATATAATTATGAAAATTGTACCTTAGGTAATTTTTTATGTCTCCTGAAATCCATGAACATTTCACAGTCCGCAAATTCCCAAATAGGAAGATATAACAAAAATAGAAAGCTTTCTCTTTTCAAATTTATTTCAGGACTATTCACAAACCCTAACTTCCATAGGGTATAGCTATGAAACTATAACGAACCAAATTATGAAAATTGAACCAAATATTATGATCCTTACGCCTTAAAAATGATAACAAACCAATTAATACAATCCTCTTCGAGGGGTAAACCTCCTTTTATAATGAATACGATGTATAATATAATATTTGATGATCTTAAGACTAAGTCCCCTTCATGTGTGTGTGTGTGTGTCTATATATATATATATATATATATCGAGATAGGAGACAAGGGGTGCGATTATAATAAAATGGGACCATGAGGGGTTCTAGCCTACATAAAAATCTAGCATTAGAAATATAATCACTCAATATCTAAGGCTTAATAAAGGCTTTTAGGGATAAAATGGGATTATATAGGGCTTAACATAACAATGTAGAACCTCAATCATGTGGTAGTTATAACATGGGATTTGGGTACTTGGAACATGTGAAATAATGGTTGTCTAAGATTTAGATCTGTAACTTTAAATCTTGAAAAGTTGTTATGTAAGGAGCAATAGATGTCAAATGGAATTTTGATTTCTCTTCATCATTTGCAAATATTGTTTGCCAACAAATTATTTTCCAAGCAAGAATTGTATGACTACATCCAAAAGAGTTTTCACAATAAAAAAAGTTGCTTCCCTAGCAATGCTCGCCAACAAAGCTGGTTTTCAAACATTCCATGGTTTGATGGCACTTAAGATAGGTTTTCACCATCAAATTTTTATTTGAGGAAATGTATAGGATAATGAGGTAACAAAACATTATAGGGGAGCTAAGTTACATTATTCCATGGCTAGGGATGGGTGGAGTGGGAAAGTTTGAAAATCTTGTGAAGGAAAAATGGGTTGAAGTCGTAATCTAGTAGTAGTAGCATGAAAAGTTTAACATTAACTACATAAACAAATGAAAATGTGGATTTCAATATGGATGGATTGTTAGGCTTGGAAGAAAGAAATATATTGGCATACAATAGTATTGGTGAATGACATAATGAATAATACAATTTCTTGAAGGCTTCTTTGGTTGTGATTCAATGGTTGATGTGACTTGATATGGTATGGAATTTTACTTCTTATTTTGACAATGATTTTCATGTCATATTATCCCTTTATCTCGATTCATCTTGAGAATTTTAGTATCGTTGTTGTTGTTGGTTAACAACTTGAATGTTCTCATAGCAAGAACAAAGGATTTGAAATTATTTATGATGATGCACCTTCTTGGCTTGAATATTCGGATGTTACACCCTCATTCATAAAAAAATGGTCTTCAATGTTCACTTGTGTATTTATTATTTGGGAACCAACAAAAATTGTCTTTCGTTCTCGGAAAATTTTGTCAAATAGTGAAGGTCCTATGAGAGAATTGCATAAGAGGTGTAGGAAATTTCCAAGTACACTTGTTCTAGTATAAAATGAATTACTGGTTAAAAAATAGAAAATAAGAATACCTTCACCTACCCGAGAAGTCCATGAGTTCTACATCCTGAGGCTGGGAGAATTGAGTTGGTCCACATTGGTGATCTGAACTAAGCTAAATAAGATATAACAACATAGAACCTTGATCATGTGATATTTGTAGCATGATATTTGGAGGCTTGTAACATGTGACATAATGGTTGGCTAATATTTTAATCTATAATTTCAAATCTTGAGAATTTGCGACAGAAGGAGCAATTGATGTCAGATGGAATTACGATCTCTTCATTATTTGCAATTCTTGTCTACCAGCGAGTTGGTTTCCAAATAAGGTTTATCTGATTGCATCCTAAAGGGTTTTCACAATAAAAAGGGTTTATTCCCTAAGAATTCTCACCAACAAAGCTAGTTTTCAAACATTCCATGGTTTGATGGCGCTTGAGACGGTTTGTCGCCATCAAATTTTATTTTAAGAAATGGATACGATAGCGACATAACTAAAACATTATAAGGGAACTAAGTTAAATTATTGCATGGGCTAGGGATGGGTCAAGTGGGAAAGTATGAAAATCTTGTGAAGAAAAAGTGGGTTGAAGTCATAATCTAGTAGTAGTAATATCATGAAAAGTTTAATATTAACTATATAAATAAATGAAAGTTTGGACCTCAACATGGATGGATGTTAAGCTCGGAAGAAATAAATATATCAACATATAATAATATTAGTGAATGACATAATGAACAATGTGATTTCTTGAAGGCTTCTTTTGTTGTGATGGCATGGTGGATGTGACTTGACATGATATGAAATTTTGCTTCTTCCTTTGATAATAGACTTCATGTCATATTATCCCTTAATCTCAATCCATCTTGAGAGTTTTGGTATTGTTGCGATTGTTAGTTAGAAAATAGAACATTCTCGTAGAAAGCGCAAAGGATGGAATTTTTTTATGATGTTGCACCTTCTTGGCTTGAATAATTGGATTTCATACCACATTCATAAAAATCTGGTCGTCTTCAATAGTCACATGTGCATTGATTAATCTTCTCAATCCTTCCAAGGCTTGCAAAAACTTAACACTTTCCTACAATAAAACATGAGATAATGGAGGAACAAAAGTGATTGTCCTTAATATTCCAATATATATGCAAAAAAAATAATTAAAAAAATGCTTAGAAAACAAAATTTAGGGAAAATAAACACTGAAAGATGCACTTTGTTACTCGTTGAGGAATGTTGGCCAACTAGACTATGTAACAATGTTTTGTTGATAACTTGTTTCTTCGATGTCTAATTTGAGTGATTCTAAATCCAAATGGAAGTGCATTCATAGGGATTCTTCCAGAATAAATGATTTTTTCAAAGTGAGTTTAAATGATGTTTCAAATATGTTGAGGAACAACCTACTTGATGGGGTTGTTTGTGAATTTCTACATAGACCAATAGTCAATAATTTGAGCATATTTTTTTTTAAAGATTGATCGATGTGATTATGGTTGGATATTGAAGTAGATTCAATTGTATATATGCAATAGAAACAAGTTTTTGAGATGCATTAATTTGATATCTCAAACTTGTTGATGTATAGACCTAGCAAACAAAGTTTAACTATGCAATTTTTAAGACGGGAAATTATTAAATTGGCCATAAATTTTTCACTTGACCTCCAAATAGAATGATAATAGTTGTGACTTAAACTATACTTGAGTTCCTATCTCACCTATAAATATATTTTAAGACGAAATCATTTGACATCTCAAATCTTCTTATGAACATACCTAATAGACATAGTTTGACAATGTAGATTTAGGATAAGAAGTCACTAAATTGAGTGCAATTTTTTCATCCAACATCCAATGAGGTGATTCAAGTTGGGTTGGATACTATATTCCAAGGGATATCTCCATTAGAAATAGATTTTAAAACACTCATTTAGTCCCTCAAATTTTGATTGTCCCAACTCTATTTTAAAGAGGTTTTTGAAGTCAATTTGCTACAACAATTTTAAAATGACCATTTTTTCAAAAAAATATGATTTAAGGATGTGAGAATGTTGATGGATGTATTTATTTTGATGTAATATTTTAATTCCCTAAAAATCTTCAATACCCATTTCTATATCTAAAATATGGCTTTTAGAAAACTTGTGGTAAATTAATGGATTTGTAGCAAATATTGTACATTGTCACTTTAATATGAAAATTTTGACAAAGAAGAATGCATCAATAATGTACCTTGATGTGTTTGATTTTCCTTTGAGAAGCATATTTATCTTTAATTTTCTTCGTCCTTTAGATACATTCCTTATTCAATAGATCTTCCTGCTAATGGGTTAGTGGATGAAGTGGTTCTTGTTGTACCACAAGTTGGAAACGATTCAAATAACTGACCAAGAATATAAGTCTATTCATATTGTACTAAATTTAGATTCAATGGAATAGAGTACCCTCTTTAGTGGATGTGCATGTTCTTATGTCTCATTTTATCACCTCTAATCCACCATATCTAAAATGTTAGCACTAAAAGAAATCATATATGCTAAAACAAAAACAAACTATCAATGCTCTAATCCTTTGTAGTCAAAGCGCATTCTAAATTATGGAAAATTTATGCAAGAACTATATGTAAAAAAAAAGGTTTAAAATTGGTTATAGTCAACAATCTCTTCAATTCCAATTCAAAAACAATTTTGTTAAAATGACATACTACAAGCTTCCCAATTCCTTTAGCATTTCCCAATAATGATGCCAAAAATGTTAGGCAATTTATATGTCTAAATCTTGTTACATTTAATTACCAATTTGAAGATCATAAACTTATAAAAATCGAACATAATATGTGTATAATTAGATAATTTGTAATGTTAATCTACTTTGAAAAAAAAAAAAAACTAAGTTTAGGAAAATGAAAGTGTTAAACACACTTGCATAAAGGGCACACTCTTGCATTAAATAAAAAACTAACTAAACCATTGTTAGTGTTGATATGTATTTGCACATTGATCATGCTATTAGGACCTTTTTGTCATCAAGTTAGCTCTTTGCATATCTGAGAGTTTCCATGTTTCCATAAATCATCATTCCATTGTTGGCAAGTTAGTATAAAAACTAAATAACATTGTGGAAAAATAAGCACACCACACTTGCATTAAAGAAAGACTAAATATGAAAACAAAATGCATGAATGACTGACCACCATGTTCTCATTGAGTGAGCTCTATCTTCTAGGAATTCATGGCAATAAACTAAACAATATCATCATAAACTTAAATCAAAACATGCTACTTATAAAACTAGAAAATGACAATTTATGTGAAAAGAAATATAAAGAAGTTTCATTCACTCCATTTTAAGTAGGACATATGCTCCAAGATTCCTCCCCTTTGGGATGCAGAATGCACTCTTATTTATACAAAAACTAGGATAACTAATAATAATTTAAATCCACAAATCTCTCATAGATCTATAATTTTCTCATGTGGTTATCAGCGCTTGCTAATAATTAGCAAGTCAACAATATCTAAAAAAATGTCTAAGATATTTGTTAATAAATCTTATATAAGGCTCCAAGATTCTTTCCATATCCAAGATATTTCACTAATGATCCCAACTCCATGGCAAATATTCAATGTTGGAAAAGGAAATTTGAATTTGGAGCTAGGTGATAAAAATGTGCATTGTTGGAATCTCCTATTATATCTATAACAATCACCAAACTCACACAACCTTCAAAGGTAAGGGAAAACATGTTATTTTTCTAATATTTAATCATAAACTCACTTAAAGTACTAAAATAAATGCATTGGGAAATATTGATCCTAATCCCATATACAAGCATTTAAAATGTCCTAATACAAGGTTACTGACATGCAGAAAATGGTTAGAAGTGAAAGGAAATTTTATGAAAGGATGTGAAATCATGGTAATTTTCATGACTTGACAATGTCTAAACTATTAAGGACACCCAATTTTTGTGCAAGATGATAGTGGGAACTGGCATGCAAGTATTGTTTGAGTCTTCATCCTGAACACTTTGTGTATGAAAGACCCATCAAGTTTCTTCATAGTTAAAACATGAAGGAATGGATGATTGTCATTCTCTTAAATTTGCAGGGTAAATTTGATATGATCATATTCATCATTGAGGTGTTTTAGAACATTCATTAAATTCCCATGTCCATGACACTAGATGACAAAGGTGTCATCCACAAATCTATGAAGAAATTTGCCATGATAGGGGACAAGGAAGATCCAATTGCTACACTACACATTTGTTCATAAATTTGGCCTTGGAAATGGAAGAATGTATATTTTAGACAAATTTCAACCAATTCAATAGTGCCTTGATCTTATAGAATTCTAACCATCTAAAAATATTCATTAATTGGGATTTTAGTAAAAAGAGAAACCACGTCAAAGTTCACCAAGATATCACCATGTTCTAGCTTTTCATTTTTAATCTAGTTAATGAATAAAGTTGAATATTTGATGAAAGACTCCATATTACCAACATAAGATTTGAGAGTGCTTGCTAAGTATTTAGCCAATTTGTAAGTAGGTCCCCAAATTGTGTGCATTAAAGGCCTAAGAGGAGTACATTCCTTTTGAACTTTTGGAAGGCCATAAATTCTTAGGGTGATGCAATTTTTAACAACCAATTTATTTTTTATGACTTCGTCTAAATTTGATATGTTGATGGCCAAAACCACTTCCTCTGAAATTTTGTTAAGTGGGTTCCTAATTATTTTTTTTATAGATCTCACTATTGTCAAGGTGATCAATCATCTTTGTAACATAATACTTTCAGTTCAAGATCACCACTTCCCCTCCTTTATTAGCCTTGAGAACAACAATATTGTCATTATACTTTAACTCTTTGAGAGTTATATGTTCCTTTCTAGAATTGTTACTTCTTGGAATTTTTGCATGTCTAAGGATAACAAAACAATCCAGATGAATTTCCTCCTTCACATCATTAGGTATCCCTATAATTCTCTCTTCAATTCCATAAAGTATATCTTCAAATGGAATTTGTCTAGGGGTGATGGAGAAACCAAGGCCTTTTTCTAGGATTTCTATAGCATCGTTATTAATTCTATAATAAAAGATGTTCATCACAAGTGTCTTTTTTTGTAATTGATTGGGGTAGGTGCCATGATTGCAAGGAAGCACAATGTTGTTAGCTTAATTAGGGGTTGCCTTTGAAATATTACTTTGGGAGTCTAGATATGGGACTAAATTGAATGGAATACATGTTTAGAAATTCAGTACCCTATGGAATTGAAGTGAGGATTATTGGTATTTGAATCAACCATCTTGGTGCTAAAGCTAAATTTTTTTGGTGAGCCAAGCCTTATCGCATCCTTGTGTTTTTTGTTAGCGTAATCACCAAAACTTAAAACAACTTCGTCGTTGAGCTAGGAGGGAAGGTATAAGTCTAAAATTATAATGCAGTTTAAAGAGTAGGTTTGTTCTGGGATCCAAATTGAATGTCTTCTTTCAGTGTGTGATTTAAGAGTGGATTCTTAATTATTGTCATCTGATCTCTAGTCATTCACAATAAGCATTGGAAACCTTCAAATTGTTGCAACTTTTTATTAACAACGGGCAATGTTATGGTGATACTCGCACGTTCTTTTCAGAGGCATAAACACTATTTTCAATACCAAATATGATAGAATGAGAAATAAGTGGTTTTGTTGTAGGAGTGAGTACCAGGAATTCAAAATCCTAAAATACAACTATTTCACCTTCCTCAACTTGTGACTTGGCAAGGGCCTAGACATCCACAGACACTATGTCCCACTCTAGCCTCTTTGAACTGCATCACAATGAGGCAATATTAATTCATCAACATGTACAAACTCTACCCTCCCATGGTTTTGAACTTGTGACCTCTTATAAGGAACCACACACTCTTAACCACTAGACACACTCAAGTTGTACTCATACTTATATTACTTAAATATAAAAATGATAGTAAAAGACAAGTGCCTTATCTAATAGAATAAGGATTTTAATGAGAATTAAATGGAGATTGAATAGGACATCCGCCCTGAGATCTCTGGCAGGGTTTTTTTGATATTTTCTTGGTTCTATCAACATTTTTGTGTATATATAAATCCTCAAAACAATCTGAAATCGAAAATAAGGCTTTTTCAAAAACTTTTTCAGCTATGGGTTGTTTTCCTTAATCATGAGGAGACCCGGTTTTGACAGTTTCTTTACAGCATGATAGTTTCATAGTCTTTTTTGTGCAAGTATTTTTTGGGCACAAAAGGAACACATGACAGTTTCATCCATCGACAGCTACAGCTCCAAAAAAGGAACAAATATCAGGCAGAATGCAATTTTTGTAACCATACTTGACAGTTTTCAGAGTGAACAGTGATGCTTCAGCATATGCAATGTAAACTTTTTATAATCTTAATAAAAAGTTTTGTTTTTTTCCTTTGGAAAAAAAAATGGAGATTGAATAGGGAAAAGTTATAAATGCATTCAATAAATTTCTAACATATACTTGAAAATAATCTCCTTTCACATGTTTGATACTAATTTTTCTCTTATCAAATACTATATTAATATTAATACCTATTTTATTAGCATAAAATATAAAATATGAATCAATTGATTATATTTATAAACTAAAACATAATTTATATAACTAAAATTTAAAAATACAAATTTTTACATGTGTACATAAATTAATTAATATTATATAAATAAACAATTTCCGCCAAGGGTGCAAAGACAATCGAAGGAATAGAAGATTTGGGAAGAATCCTCGATTTGGGAAGATCTCATGAAAATAAAATCATTAATATTGAAGAAAAAATAATATATATCTATATATATATATATATATATATATATATATTATATATTTATATAATATATATATAATATATATAATATATATATTTCTAATAGAATACAATTGTATTTAATTAAAAATAATTTAATTAAGAACTCTACAGGGTTGGGTTGGGAAAACACTGTTTAATTAAAACAAATAATTAAAATTTGTAAGAGCAATCCGTAATCATCCCTATCCACCAAAACCCCCAAACTCCTTACACTGTTCCATTTGCTTCTCGCTCAACACATTTCCAACTCTACTTATGAGATTCTTGTAATATGTGGGATGAGGCTTGGGCATGAACTCAAACCCTCCAATCTCACTGTGGACGAGCATCTCCGTCAGCATAGAGCATATATTAGAGAAAATGAGAGACAAATGTTGCAATTTGGGTCCCTCATTGTGCTCTAGATAAGCCTATATATGTGACTTCCTTTTGGTCCCATACATAAGCTCGTTCATGGGAAACAAAACCATCTCATTATTTCTTGCCAACACCATCTCAGTGTTGCTCGTATGCAATAAAGAGTTGATTTTTTAAAAATCTCACTGCTGCATCTACCACTTTCAACGTATGCTCATTTCTCTAGATGTAGTGACTGCCCAAAGCCACTTCACAAGCTTTGTTTGAGCCATAAGAGAGGCCGTCAACACTGAAATTCTTTTTAACATCCCCGTGAGTTAGATTTTAGCTATGTAGAAAGATTTTAACAATTCATAGTAAGTTCTCATTTGACTTTAATACTTTGAAAAGAAAAATATATGTCTATCAACAGTGCTTCAGAATTTAGATCATGTTTAAATGTAGATAGTGGCATCAGTTTAAAGAATTAAAAAATCTTATATTTCTACCTTTTTTTCTCCCTTACTTTCGAGTAATGAAACCCCAGGTTTCTCTAACAATCCTGCATCTCTTCCAAAATTTCAAGCCAATTTAGATAAGGTGTTCCTATCAAGTAAAGTAACTCAATCTAAAAATTCTAGTGTTCTTAAAATCGTTTTGTGTCAAAGCTCATACAATATTACATGTGTACCTCTTGAGATTGGATGCCTAGCTAATAAATTATCCAAATTTCCATGAGTCATGCTAGAGAAGTTATAACAAGTGTTGAAGTCCGTATCTTTTGCAACTATATATGGCTTTCTCTAGGAAATAATAACCTGAAACCATTCATTGGAATGATATAAAAATCAATGGTCAATCACTAATGAAAGTACAAAGGATGGTATGTTAATACAAGTGAAGCGAGATAGTTTTTTTTGTACATTTGTTGCATGGAAATTTGAGGTCTTTGTTACAACTTCATCTTTGGAAACCTTTGATAGTTCAAACCCCAATTTGTTTAGACAATCTAGATGTCTATAAGGATTTCTCTGCAAAGTGTAGACACAATGACACCTAGCTTTTATTAGAAAATTCATTTCAAAATTCACAATTTAGAAGCCCGGTAATATCTTTTTTTGCTAAAGCAAGAGATGATCCTTCTATTGACTTAGGTAAAAAATAATGATTTACACAGGTTACAACAAACTCCCACAAAGGGAGAGTGAAAACACAGAGGCGCGGACTCCCACAAAGGGAGGGTGAAATTACTCAAAGTACCCAAAAAACCTCCAAAAAACAAATAGAAACAATGTCAAGACTGCCCTGGAACTGAAAGCGGGCAAGTGGATTCAAAGTTCACTCCCTAAAACCCACCGAAGATCTGTCTCCTAGAGATCCAGAGGTCAAAAATAAACCCGCGCGGAGGCAAATCCCGCGGAAAAAAAACCTCAAGCTGCACGATTAATGCTGATCGTTGATCTTATACTTCAGATCCAACGGCTAGTGTCCATATCGCACGGCTTAAAATCTCGCTGAATACCGCGCGATGAAGGTGGTTTGATTTCCGATCCTCCGCCACATGTTGCATCTTGAGTGGAATCGCTAGCTTTTGAAAAAACCAACTTTGGTTTAGATGGCGCTCGATGAAGGTGGTAAACCATTAATGGTTTTGTCCTTTCAAGCCCACCAACTTGCACTCCAAAAGGTGGACATAGATCTTCCTCCTCCAGATCTGATGGCCACAAAAAAAATTGGACCGCGCATTTGCTCGCGGATTACCCAGCAATGAAGGCCGTAAACACTTTTCACCCCCCTCCATGCATCGCTAGCTGAATGGCATCGCTTGTCATCCAAGAAAACCTCAAAGGACACCCAAAGCAGGTGGTATATCTCGAGCAGTTTTTGACCCCGGTAATCTCTTCCTTTGACCTCCCCTGCATTGTACAAGGAAGACCTGGCCGGAAGGGTGGCCTCCTGCAAGGAATGCCATATGAGTGGAGTTGGCGCTCTATGACGTTCATCTCACATGGAATCCCTTCTCCTGTGAGCAGATTTCTTCTGTCTCAATTTCTGCCTTTGTTTCTATAAGCACACTTGGAGAACCGACAGTGCATATCCTTTGATAAACTATCTGAAGTGAACTTATTCATCATTGACATGAGGTAAAATTCTGTCTCTTGAATTTTTCTGAAACTGTTGTCTGTCACTGAGGGCCCGGGATGAGCATTCCTCCTTCATCCTGTCATCTGTTACCTCCTCCCACCAGTAGCACAAGTTGATATGCTTGTTTCGAACCCCCTCATTGGCAAGCTAGTCCGCAACTTTGTTGGCTACCCTGTGGACATGCACTAAACTAAGAGTTCTTAGCACTCTTAGGTGTGATTGGATTCTTTGGTAGACTTGCAGAAGCCGCCAGTGTCCTGAGATTTTCTCAGGTGCAATGCCAGCATTAACCCTCTTCACCGAATTAATGACTAATTCTGAGTCAGCCTCAATGATGACATTGTGAATGTTGTACTTGAGCAGTATTTCCAAGCATAGTTCCATCGCCATGAGCTTAGCCATATTGTTGGTTGCTTTTCCTAGATAACTGTGGAAGATGACCAGAATGTTTCCTTCCTCATCCCTCATGACCCCTCCATAACCTGCTTCACCCAGATTTCCTTTAGAGGCCCCATCAATGTTAAATTTTAAAAAACCATGAGAAGGGGGTTGCCAGGAAGCTTTTTCAGCTGAGGTATTCTTGTTGATCTACATAGAACACTGAGGGAGATGAACCTTGAGCTCTAACTTTTCTAGGATTCTGGCCTCTTTTTGTCCTATGAGTTTTTCGGTATCGACACCTCCCAGGATATGAACAGACTCTTTGAGTTGCTTAAGGATTAACTTTAGAATGCTACTCACCGGGCTCGCCTTATCCTTGAAAATCCTATTGTTGCGCTCCTTCCAAACATTCCAGATTAAGAACCCTGGGGTCAGCACCCAGGCGAAGGTTATTATGTCATTATCCATAAAAAAAAAAAAAAAAAAAAAAAATCCGCCAATTTATCAATGTAGCAATGATGTTATTTACATTTTTATCTGTCTACTCAAAGACATCAGCAACCTAATTCCAAAGTATTGTGGTGAATGAGCATCTATTCAGGAGATGATTAGTGGTTTCTTCCTATTGTCCACATAGGTGACACCTTGAGGGGCCAACAAAGCCTCTTTTCCTTAGGTTATCCAATGTTAGAATCTTGCCCTGTTGAACCAGCCACTTGAACAGTTTGACTTTCATCCAATGAGGATTATCCCAAAGTTCTTTCCACGTCTTATCAATGTTTGGATAGTTAAGCCCTATGTCTATACTTTTGGCCTCCTTAAGGGTGAAGAGACCTATCTTATTCTTTCCCCATCTTAATTGATCTTCCAAGGTTGAGGTTAATATTTGCCTCTTTTCCAAAAGATCGTTAAGGGCTATAGCTTGAGTATGCATCATGCCCATTTCACTATAATCTGGAAGTTTCCATATTCTCCATTTCCCATTGTTCCTTTAGTGATCCCAATAGTCCCTTACCCTCCTTAATCCTTTGTTGATGGTATCTGTGTGAATGTCTGCTAATTCTTCACTGCGAAGATTGTCCTCCTGCTACCAATTATCCTCCCAGAACCAGGACAAATTTCCATTTCTGATCTCCTAGAAACTATGATTTTGGACTAGGGCCCTGTTCTCCCATGCCCTATTCCAAATTGAAGAACCTTTTACTTGTCCTGTCATTCTTATGAGGTTCTTCTCCTGCCAATCTCTTGCATACTTTTGCTTCCATAGTTTTTCCCAGGGGGCTTGAATTTCCTTTAACCATCTCCACCAGATTTTGGCTCCTAGAACTCTGTTAAGAATTCCTAGGTCATGAAGACCCAAGCCACCATGGGATTTTGGTTTGCATACCCTATCACATGCCACTAGGGCCCATTTCTTCTTTTCTTCACCTTTCCCCCAGAGAAAGTCTCTTTGAAAGTTTCTTATATTAGTAATTACACCAGTTGGTGTCGGAATGGCTGATAGCATATAGATAGGGATACTTTGGAGGATAGCCTTAGTTAGAATCAGCCTCCCTGCTAGATTTAGGGCTCTATTTGTCCATTTGCTAATCTTATCTTTTAGCTTATTTAGAACATGCTCCCAGATTTCCTTATGTAACGGCTTGTCAATGAGGGGAACTCCCAGGTACTTCGCAGGAAATGACTCTCTGTGAAAGTCCAAAATTTTGGACAGATTTCTTTGAATCGAAATATCTGTATTGAAAAAGAAAATCTTTGATTTAGTGAGACTTACCTCTGTGCCTGCTACCATGGAAAACTCACTCAGAATTTTCTTGAATGCTCTGGCTTCCTTGACTTTGGGTGTGCCTTGAAGCATAGTATCATCTACAAATTGCTGATGTGTCACTGTGTCCCCACCTTGAGTGAGTCTCAGACCCTGAATTCTCCCTTCCTCCTTAGCAACTCTGGTTGCTCCCCCTAACCCTTCCATCATTAGAATGAAAAGGAAAGGATAAAGAGGATCACCTTGCCTGAGACCTCTAATAGGCTTGAAGGTTTTGGAGGGAGAGCCATTGAGAAGAATTGAACAGCTGGCAGTGGTAACTAGCGCCATGACCCATTTAATCCAATTGTGATCAAAGCCACAAGATTTTAGTATTGCTCTTATGTATGACCAGCTAAGTTTGTCATAGGCCTTTGCTATGTCCAACTGAATTATCATCCCTGCCTGTTTATTGGTACTGAGTGAATGAACCACTTTATGTGCTTGAATTATGTAATTAAGAATTTGTCTTCCTTCCACATAGCCCATCTACTCCTCTAACACTAGGGTAGGGAGGAGTGGTTTGAGATGGTTGGCAATTACTTTGGATATTATTTTGTACACCACATTGCATAATGCTATAGGTCTAAATCTATCTGGAGAGGTGGCCTTTTCCTGTTTGGGGATTAAGGCTATGAAAGATTCATTGAGCGCCTTGAAGACTATCTTAAATCTTTGAGAGTTTTCCACTACCTCCAGAATATCATGTTTTACTATCCTCCAACATGTTTTGAAAAGGTCCACATTGAAGCCATTTGGGCCTACTGCTTTCCCATTGTGCATCTCTGTAATGACTTCCTCAATCTCTTCCTCTGTTACTAGTCTGTTGAGATTGTAATTGTCTTCTCTAGAAACCAATTTAGGAATGTATTGAGTAAATCTTTTCGTAAACTGATATCTATCTTCCAAGGTTTCCTCAGCAATTCTCTGAAAATGCTGGACTAGAACCTCTTCCATCTCTTCATGAGTGTTTCTTTCTATTCCATGTTGATCTGTAAGTTTCACAATCCTGTTGTTGTTTCTGTGAGCTATGGTAGATCTGTGAAAGAATTTGGTGTTTCTCTCCCCTTCCTTAATCCATTGTACTCTAGATTTCTGTCTCTGGAATATTTCCTCTTGCAGACATCTGTTTTCCCAATCATGCTGGAGTGACTCTGCCATCTCTTTCCTTTCATCTGTATAGCCTTCTATGATAAGAATTTGGTTTATTTCCTTTAGTTTCTTTTCCACATCTCCTTTAGCTTTGAAGATATTGCCAAATTCCTTTTTATTCCACTCTTTGAGTCTGCCTTTAATGTGTTTGAGCCTGATGTGTAGAAGGAACATCTTTGTACCTTGAAGGTGTAGCTCTTCCTTCCACCATTTTTCAATGTTTGTGAGGAAATTTGAATGTGTGAGCCAAGCATTCTCAAACCTGAAAGGGGAGTTCCTCGGTTTACCAAATAGAGAAGCTTCCAATTGAATAGGCCAGTGGTCTGAACCTCCAAAAGGTATGATGAGCACATTTAGGTTACTTCCCATGAGAAGAAGTTCCTCTGAAATAAAAAATATGTCTAATTTTGAGGCTACTTGGGTAGGGCCACCCCTTTTGTTATTCCAAGTGAAGATTCCATTGTTGGTTTCCATATCAACCAATTTCATATTGGTGATGAAGTTCTGGAAGGCAACTGAATCCCTACCAAGTGTTCTAGTACCTCCTTTCTTCTCCATGAGTGATTTTTTCATGTTAAAATCACCTCCTAGAATCCAGGGTAGAGTTGGGTATCTTTTCTTCATATCCTCCAGTGTTGTGAGGATTTGAAGTCTGTCCTCCATTGGCTGAGGACCATAGGCATTGGTGATCATGTAACATTACCTATCACCCATTGGTTGGAAAATCAAAGAAAGGTGATGTCTGGAAGCCTCTGCATCAATCACACCAAATTTGTGTGGATCCCACAGAGTGAGAATGCCACCAACCAATTTATTTGCCTTAACTTCAAGGTATTCATATATATTTAACCATCTGCTATGTTTTTCTCTGATCTTCTCCACTGAGCATTTTGTTTCTTGTATGAATACTATGTCAAGTTTTTCCTCTTTGATCATGTTACCTAGATTCCTCTGTTTTCTTCTACTCCCTAGTCCTCTAATGTTCCAGGTTGTGATTTTCATTGAGGTGGGGTTTTAAAGGAGTAATTGGAAAGGTCTTTCATCCTTCCTGAGTCAATCATGAGTTTGCCACACTCCAATAGTATTTCTTTCTGTCTTTTTCTTCCCCTTCTCTTGCCTGGGTTTTTTGCTAATTTTCCTGTTAATAATCCTATTGTGGAAGTCCCTTTATTTTCCTGGTTATCATGTCCTCTTTTGACTCCTGCAGCTGTTTGATGTGACTTGTTAAGGAATATCTTTTGTACCTTGTCAACGTCCTCCTGAGGTATGGAGTTTATTCCCAGGTTTCCTCCTTGTTCAAGAAATTTTTCCAACTCTAGGTTCTCCCTTTCCAGGATCTCCTGTAAGTCTTGGTCCTCTGTGCCACTTTCACTTTGAGATATTTCATGGTCTTCTTATATTTCCATGTTACTCAAAGGGTTCATCGTGTGTTCATTATGTTCCTGTGTGAACTCCATGCTGGTCTCTTTTCCTTCCCCCTTGTTGTTTGATTCTTTGTACTCTTTTGATCATCTCCATCTACATCTTCTTCTCCTAAGATCTCAAAATTGTTTTACCTTCTTGTTTTGTTATTCTTCTCAGCAGGGTTCTTTTGTGTCTTCCTTCCCCCTCCTTTTACGTTTCCTCCTACTTTGGTGAGACCTGTCTAATCTTTCCCTTTGTTGGTGTTTAGGTATTCCTCCCTTCTATTAAGAGGACAATCTTTAGATAGGTGCCCATGTTCATGACATTTGTGACATCTGAACGGGATATGTTCATGGTCGGCTATTTGAACCCATTCCTCGTCATAGAATTCTAGAATGACCTCATCTAGAAGGGCTCTTGATAGGTCCATCTCCACACAGATACGAGCACAGGAGGTATATTTTCCTTGTAGAGTTGCCTCTGAAATCTTTAAGAAATGACCTAATTTATTGCCTATAGCTTTTAAAGATTCTGGCATCCAGTAATCTAAAGGTAAGGAGTAGAGTCTAATCCATACCAGTACCAAAGTGAACGTTTCTCGTTCTGGCACAAAGTTCATCGTCCATGGCCGCATATAAAGTCCAGCAGCTGCAAAGAAGTATGGTCCTCCTTCAAAAATCATGTCTCTGTCCTCTATGGTCATGAATACCACTGTAAAAAAACCCTTGGATCCAAGATGTATATTTAACTCCCCCTTTGGTTTCCAGTTGTATTTTATCCAAGAGTACAATGCTTTCTCTGACGGCCAGATGCCCATAAATTTGTATATAATGGCATAGTTTGCCATGTGATCCATGTGCTCTTGTAGAGCTGGATCATTTAAAATAACCCACGGTTTAGTTATGGTCTTGGGTTTACACGGCCCCATCTTAGTTCTGTTCTCTATACCCTAACCTATGTCTTCCGCTTTCTCCTCCTGTCGATCTTCTTCGTGGGTCCCTTGTTCTGCAAGGGTTTTGTTGCCTTCCGCCTTCTGAGTTTCAATGTTTTTTGTCTTGACCTCCAAAGGTTGCAGAGGCTTGTTCTTATTCCCTACTCTTCCTCTATTTGAAACCACATTACTGTAGGAGGGAGTGGAGCTCACTCTCTTTGATGAACCCTAGAACCTTGATCGCCAGTTTTCTACCTTCAACATTTTTTCCGTCGGGTTCCCTAGAAGCCCGGTAATATCAAAATTCATTTCTCTCACATATTAGATGTCAACAAACCAACATAGTATGGAAACAACAATATATTATTTAAAAATGTTGTGAAGATTTTACAAAAGAACTATGGTAGTTATGAACAAATGTAGATGGGTTGAATTTTTTATGGGTTCAATGCCATATTGTGCAAGTACATTGTAAAAATTGATTCATTTGAATTTTATATTCTTACCACTAATTGGAAAAATCCACCAAAGAAAATCACATCATATTACATACCCACTACATCTTGGTGAAACCCTATGTAATAAACCTTACATTTGTTTGTTGTGAAGCACCATCATGTTTAGACAAACTGACAATCCTAGAAAAATTTGTATGGTTCTGAACGCACCAAGATTAGCTAGTAAAGTGTAAGAAAACTTTCATGACATCACTACATAATTCACTGTATACATGATTTGAACAGAAGAAAAAGAAGGTAAATTGAGTGCATCGTTGACTTTGGATATCATTCCCTCAATTATTAATGTGGAATTAACAATATATTGATGGTAAACAAGTTAACATGTATACCTGATCCAACTCATGTTCCATATAATTACTAAACAATGTAGATTATTACGACTATCCAAAAATTAGGTGTGTTATAAAGTACTCTCAATTGTGAAACTAAAACCAAAGCATGGTACTCTCATAGTGTTGGAGGAACTTAATCATTGATATAGCCTACAACATAAACGTACAATAGATTATAGAGCTAAAGAGCTAAAAAGGATTTAAAATTTCAAAATAAGATCACATTGTTAAAAGGTACTATATCACATGTGTTACCACCCCTCACACATTTAACATGAGATGGGATCTACTATGACATGAATCAACCTCCGAAGTACAGTTAAGGAAGTGGAATCGACAAACTGAAACTTTACTGACCTTCCTCAGGAGCTACAAGACCCACAAGAGCTAAACAACCACTCCAGGTGACTGAATCCTAAGCTAACTTGCCTTTTTAATGATATGGACCCCCATTAACTTGCATAAGAAGGCAATTCAGTGGTTTTAACCCTCCAGTTGCATGGATAACCTTGCCTCCTAGCGACTGCAGTCTAGATTTCCCAATTCTGAGCATGCGGCCCTGGAATCTGAGCCACTTTTTCAGGGCTAGTCCCCAGACCTTTGCGCAGAACTTGATAAGACTTTCCATAATAATGAATGACACAAGGACAAAGCCCTTAATATAAAACTTAGCTAAGAACTTGACCTAACTAGGCCTAACCATGACAATCATTTTGTCAAACATATAGTGAACATGAAATCTACAGGTCATGAATGCATATATGAACATGCAGGTATGATACTTATCTGAGAATCATCAAGAAGGTCTAATTCCCTCTCACAATAGATGTAATAACATCTATTAGGTCATGCATTCAATAACCATTCATTTACCAATCAAAACATGATAAGAGATGTAACTAGAATATGTCATAAAACCATGCTTATAACCAACATATAACGATAATAATAACACTGATAGAACAACCATCAAAGCCACATCATAACAAGTACATTTACTCATAAAATACAAGAGGAAATAACTCTTATTAACATATGCAAAATCCAACCAAGTCAGGGACTTCCATGTACCATCCAGCCATAGATTAAGCTAAACCAAATCTTTCTTTCAACAAATCATCCCTGCGCCATATTCCAAGCATGTATGTGGGATCTCATGGGATAACCAAGACATAAACAACCAAGGGAATCCATAAGTTAAAACACCTCCACCCTCACACTATAGTGATCTCTCCTAAATCATTATCGAGATCACAAAACCAAAACAAGCTTGGATGCCTCATAATTCCTTCACCATACCTTGAGGAATTTTCCTATCTCCACCCACCTATTGAGGGTTTCCCGCTAAAAGCCATCTCCATCCCCAACCCTTAGGATTTTCCTGAGACAACCTCACCTGGATCCAAAACCTTTTAGCAATCCAAATCTCAACCAAGAATGAATCCCATCACACCATGGTTATTAGGAAATGGAAAGGCAAGGCTAAAACCATTGTCAAACCAAGAAAAAACCATGCCAATAATAGCAAATGAACCAAATACACACACGAATGTACCATGCATGCCAAAACTAGTAAGGAAATAATACATGCAACTCGATACTTGCATGTTCTCCTGCTGAAGCTGCTTGATCCAATCCTTCCTTATTTTTCCTTTGCTTTCCTTATCTTTCCTTTGCTTTCTTACTTAATTCCTCCTCTTGGTGCTCTTCTCTTTCTAAAGCTAATTCGAAAACTAAACAGACAAAAGGCTAAACCAGTAAAAGCTATGAACTGATCCTAAAAATCCTTTTTATCATTGATGCCTCTAATTTCTTCATTTTTCCTCTATTTTCCTTCAATTTCCTCCTCATGCAAGCTTGTGACCTTTCATCTCCATTTTCTCCTATTTTACTTTATTTTCATAAATAAATGCCAATAATTTCCACTTTGCCTTTTCAAATCCTTTGCCAACGCCTTTTTCAATTTCTTTAGCCATAATAAACAACAAGTGATGCCCACTAGGATATTTTGCCCAACATTCAACTTGGAATACATGTCCCATGACCTTGGTCTTGTTTTGCCTTTATTAAATTTATTACATGAACTTTTAACCCAAGGTTGTTACAACATGCAAGTTCTGTTAATTTTTTCAACTAGGGTCAAATTCCACATTGAACAGCTCAAATTCTCAACATGATGCTTGCATTAAATTCCTCTTTTCGAGAGGACCAAAATCGACCTAAACATCACCCAATTTGGTTAAGCGGTTTTGAATTATTTTATACATACATTCATTATGGAATGGGTCGGCCCTAACCACATGGGTAACTACTTTGGTTACCTTAACCCCAAGTAAACCCTCAGGAAATCCTATAAATAAAAGTGACCTCAAGATCATTTAACCACATTTAATCACATTTAATCTAGTTGTTTTCTATTCTTCTCTTGTGTCTCGGCTCACACAGGCTCAACAGAAGGAGTTCGCACAAGGATCCGAAATCACAGGCGTAAGGTTCGCTCTGAGATAGGGTTTTCTGGGTTCCGGACGCTAGCACAGAACAAGGCAATTTGGCCCCTGGACCCTGGCACAAAGTGGACAAGAGAGTGTCCAGAGTGCCCTAGATGCTATCAGATAGGCTTATGAGAGCGTCCATGGGTTCAAAGTTAGATTGGGCTGGTCCCCGGACGTTCGCTCAGAGTGGCCTTGAGAGCATCCAGGCCATCCCAAATGCCCACACAACAACTGTAAGGGAGTGTCCAAGGATTTTTGGTGTGCTTTACCCCAAACTCACACACAAAGTCTTCTTAAGAGCGATCGAGCAGTCACAATTGCCCTCACACAATGTCCGAGAGAGAGTCTTGGGTGTTTCAGACGCACACTGACAGTTTTGATGAGAGCGTCCTTGGGCTTGACATCTTGGTTGCATTTGGCTTTAGTGATCTGGTGGATATTGGTTTCTCTCTATTGTTATACAGATATGTAGATTCGTAGATTTGATCTGTGAGTATCAGCTGCAAACATATGTAGTGGGCTCATTATACTCTGCTAGAACCTTTTTATGATGATCTATTAAACAAGAAGGTGTGAAACAGTTTCCCCCTTGTGAGGTTTTTCCCTAGTCTTGGACCAATCTGTTGTATCTTATGGTTGTGCTATTATCTTCTTTATCACTTCCTACATTGTTATTTCTTCAGTTACAATTATGATTGGTTATACTGCAAATAATTGCATGCATTGTTAATAAAGAAGTAATTTGTGCTAAAGTAACTGGTACAACATAGAACAATCAGAAAATTTAACATGGTATCAGATCTGATGTGAAGGAAAATCCCAAAAGATGACAAGGATTGAAGCCCTCATTTTCAGAAATCATATTTCCTAGGCAAGGACAAGATGTCGTCCTCTACCTTCAAGGAGCATGAAAAGTTGGGTGATGCATCAAACTTTGTTGCATGGAAAGTCAGATCAGATATCATAGCTAAAAACAATGATGTGATAGAATACATTCAAGGAAGGATGTACGAGCCTCCAGAAAATGATTCCACTTCCCTCAAGAACAAGTACAAGAAAGGTGAGTCCAAAGCAAAGAAAATTTTAGTTGATGATTTACAATATCATTTACTTGCATCTGTTGGGAATTTAAGAAAGTCTAAAGATATGTGTGACAAGATAGTCAACATGCATGAAATCAACAACTTGAATGAGATTATCACCTTGAAGATCAACTCAAGGAAACTAAGATGAACAAAGGAGTCCAATCTTACATTATGAGTATCTCTCACCTTAGAGATCAATTGCAGAGAGTTGGAGAAAATGTGCCTAACAAGGAGCTAGTAGTTGTGACTCTTAGAGGTCTCCCACCTATTTGGGAAACCTTCATTACTAAACTCAACAACAACAATGTCCTTCCGTCATTTCATGAAATTTTTGGGAAGCTCACTCAAGAAGAATCAAGGATGGTAGCAAGAGGAAGGATTTAAAAACATTAAGAGGGAGAGCCCGCTGCATATATCACTCATGGAAAAAGGAAGAAGGAGAAAGGAGGTCCATCAAGGAAGCTTCCTTCTAAAAATACAAAAGGAATGAATGATAGATCATTATCTCATGTTGAATGCTTCAATTTCCACAAGAAGGGTCATTATGCACGAGATTGTCTTGAGAAAGGGAAGAGGCCACGCTACAACACTAGAGGCAATTACAATAACAAAAGAAGAAAATACAATCAAAGAAATAACCATGACAAAAGATGTGAAATAAGAAGAAGAGACTCCTTAACCAACTATGAAGAAGATCATCCTCCTCAAAATAAGTCAAGGGCTCCCGGGTATGAAAGTAATGTTGTAAATAAATCTAAATACATTCTCATTTCTGCTCTTACTAGTTCTTCTCCACCAAATTCGTGGGATATTTGGTTGGTTGATAGTGGGGCCACTCATCATTTCTCTGGTTACAAGGAAGTCCTCTCTAATCTAGTAGAGAGGGAGACTAAGCTAAAGATCATTCTTGGAGACAACTCCACTCATCCTGTGAAAGGATTTGGGTCCGTCAAATTTCAATTGAATTCTGGGGAATTAGTTCTGTTGTATGATGTTATGTATGTACTAGGATTAATGAATAATCTCGTATCTATATCCGCATTGGAAGATAAAGGGATGAGGGTTGCCTTCATCAAAGGCAAGTTTTTTACTTGGCCTGTTGATTCACCTATGAGAGATGCATTCAAATTAGGATCGAGATTTGAAGGACTCTATAGAGTCACTGGAAGACCTCTTCTAGCATTAGTTCATAATACCAATCATCTGAGGGAGTTATGGCACCTCAGGCTGGCTCATCTACACTATGATGCACTTCTGAAATTGAATAAATAGGTCTCAAGTATACCCGATGTTCAAGCTCATCATGATGGAGTTTGTCTAGGTTGTTCAAGTGATCTGAATAGGAAAATTAGTTTTGATGTGTTAAATTCCTCTTCAGAATATGTAAAAGTGCTTAAGGATTCATGAGGTTAAATGAATCTTTTAACATGATTTTTTGAATGTTTTTATGTAAATTTCATGTACAAATTAACATAAACAAATGTCTGAACGATATCATATAACAAACATGAACATCACCGATACAGTATCACAATAGCACATGATTAAGGAGTTCACCCCGCCTGGGCTACGTCTCCTTGGTTTAGCTTCCAATGGCTTAACCCTCTCTATTAAAATCAAAAGTGTGAATACATCAATTTACAATGCTCAAACAACTCTGAAACCTATCCCAATGGCTCCAAAATGCCCAAAAATGCATGTCTAGCCTCTTTCTGCCCCTGATTTGGTCAAAAACTGAAGAATTTATGGCTTCCCCAAGTCTTTCTACTAATCGCACCTCAATTTCCCCAAAATCCAGCACCATCCTACAAATTTGCCTCCAACTCCGCTAACCGAGCGTCGATTTCGCCTAATTCTGGGCGAAATTGTGAGAGGCTTAAATGCACTATAAGGCCTTAATTCCGAAAATTTTGGGCCACATGGGGAGCCACATGCCCGGGGCTAAGGCCAACGGCCTGCCCCCGTCATCCGGGCCCCCACTCTACTCCGCCCGCGGTCCTGTTGGGTGGCATGTGCCTAAGGGCTAGCTCCTATGGCTGGCCCTTTTCTCAGATGGTGTGCAACGTTAACTTTAACTAAATGTCGAACACCATATATAATAAGAACTACATGAATGATGTATTGACAATGGATTGGACTTGGAGTTTGGAGGTTGCGGGTTCAACCCCGCCCGCTGCTTCTCGGACCTTAACCCGATTTTTGGTGGCCCTCGGGCTGCCACATGGCACCTGTGGTTGGCCACCAACCAACCAATAAAATTCATCCAAAACTCCACCTAGGCATCTACCACGTGTCAGTACACCATTCGTCAGAGGTCAAACAGTCACTTGCATAGTCACCCTACAACGTAGGCATGCCCAGTCAGCGCCACGTCAACAGTACGGATTGCTGACTGAGCTATCGGTATTTTTTTAAATTCACTTGTTTAGGAAAACGAACGGAACATGTTTCTGGGAGCATACAGAGTCCATTTCGCGCAAAATGAGTTGTGCCAGATTTAGTATGACGAGCACTACGTAATCGTTCAATTTCCACACAGATCCGAAAACTTTGAATTTGAGCAAATTTTTGAGCACCTTATCATTCCTCCCCATTGGAAGCTTTTGGACCCCAAAATATCACTTTCAGTTGTTCAGCGAATGAGGGTACAATTCCCTCACCTTTCCAATCTTGATCCATTTGCCTTTGGAAGGATTTGTTCCCTTGAGCCCCACACAAAGATAATCCACATTCCCTAATTTTGAAGACCTTGTTCTTCTATAAAAAATGGTGTCTCGTTGTAGTTCATCAAGGTATTCAGGAGAGAAATCTTCAATGGACGAAATTTGAACATTCTCTCCTTGATCTTAAATTAAGGGAAACTCATACAACCTTAAATTTTCCACATTAATAGCAACATAAATTTGCATATATGAAGGCAAATCCAACCTGAAGGCATTGTCACCAATCTTTTCCAAAATTCTAAATGGACCATATCTAATTGGTTTCAGCTTTTTACCTTCTCCTTGGAGCCTCTCTCTGCTAATGTGAAGCTAAACTTCATCACCAACTTGGAACTTGTGATCTACCCAATGCTTGTCGTGCCTTGACTTGTACTTGCCTTGGCTCTTTTTGAGTTGTTCTTTAACTCTTTGGTGTACCAATTGGTTTTTTTTCAATGAACCTTCTTGCTTTATTTATGTCACTATGACCATCAATAGAAACATCCTTTCCAAAATTGAAATCCAAAGGATATTTCGGCAAGTATCCCAAACATGCTTCAAATGGCAATGTTTGAGTTGAAGAGTGCTTGGCGCAATTGTAAGCATGTTGAATTTAGTGCAAATATTCATCCCATAACTTAGGATGCTTATTGCAATACCCACCAAGAAGGTGTATCACAGTCCTATTCACCACGTCAGTTTGACCATCTGTTTGCGGATGAAATGTTGCACTCTTTTTCAATTTAGTGTCCCTGGATCCCCACAAGCTTGACCAAAAGTTCCCAACAAAGCGAGAATCTCGATCACTAACAATGGATGTGGCCAATCCAAAATGCACCCATACATTCTGAAAGAATAACTGAGCAATTTGTTCAGCTGTAATTTTCTTTTTACATGGCATCAAAATACACATTTTGTTGAACCTATCCACAACAACATACAAATAATCATGACCTCTTTTGACAATGGAATAGCTCCTACAAAATCCATAGAAACACTCTCCCATGGTCATGAAGGTACCGAAAGTGGTGTGTACAATCCTAACTTCCTATTGTTGGGCTTACTGACTGCACATAATGAACATCCTTTAATAAAATGTGACACACTTTCAAGGATACGAGGCCAATAACAATACCTCTGTAGATGTGCCACCGTCTTACTTACACCGAAATGACCAGCAATAAGAGAAGTATGTGCCTCCCTTATAATGTTGACTCTTTCTCCCTATGGAATACAAAGCTTACCAAGATTGTACAACAAGTTATCATGCAAATGATAATCCAATTCCTCTACTTGGTTACCTTGACTCAAGCTTGCATAAACATCCTGAAAGTAATTGTCTAATGCATATTGCTCAATATAACTTTCATGCAAAACAAAATTATGCTTAAGTAAAGTAGTTGCACTAATAATAGGCCTAGAAAGTATATTAGCAACTTTATTGTAGATGCCTTTCTTATACCTTATTAGCAAGTGGAATTGTTGAAGAAAACCCAACCATCAAAAGTGCCTTGATTGTTGCAACTTAGATTGAGATTGCAAGTATTGTAATGGATGATGATCAGTGCAAATGAATGTTTCCTTACCCATCAAGTAGTGTTTCCACTTTTTCGCACTTTGCAAAATGCATACAATTCTTTGTCATATGTAGGATAATTAATCACTGCTTGATTGAAAGTTTATGAATGAAAACAGATAGGCTTACCATGTTGCATGAGGAATGCACCCATGGCATAGTCACTAGCAGCAATCCAGATCTCAAATGATTTTCTCAAGTCTGGAAGTGCAAGTACTGGGGATGAACTGATATTTTCCTTCAACGCATCAAAGGCCTTTTGTTGTTTGCCTCCCCACTGAAAAACCTTTTTCACACTAGTCAATGCATGCAAAGGAGTTGCTATAGAAGAAAAGTTAGTAATGACTTTCCTCCAATATTGGGTTGCTCCCAAAAAACTTCTTACCTTAGTAATTTTTGTGGGCCTTGGCCAATTCAAAATGACATCAACCTTGGCGGGATCTATTTTCAATTCACCTCCTCCAACAATATGACCCAAGTAAACTAAAGAAGTTTTTTCCAAACTCACACTTTAATATCTTTAAATACAATCGTTCTTTCTTTAAGACATCAAGTACATTTCTCACGTGCATGACATGTTCATCACGAGATTTACTAAAAATTAAGATGTCATCTAAGTAGACTACAACCAACTCATCAGGAAATGGCCTCAACACATCATTCATCACACGCATGAAGGTAGCAGGAGCATTACATAAACCAAAAGGTATAATTAGCCAATCAAGCAAACCTTGTTTTGTCTTGAATTTTGTCTTTCAAATATCTCCTTCGGCAATTATAATTTGATGGTAGCCACTCCTTAAGTCCAACTTAGTAAAATACTTTACATCTTTCAATTGATCAAGTAAATCAGCTATTCTAGGCAGTGGGTAACGGTTCTTTACCATAATCTTGTTCAATGCACGAAAGTCCACACATAAGCACCATGTTCCATCCTTCTTTGGCACCAAAACAATAGGTGACCCACATGGAGAAGAACTTGGCATGATGATTCCTTTATCCAACAACTCTTGAATTTTCTTTTTAATTTTTGCACTTTCCATCACTAACATGCTATACATGCCAATGTTAGTAAGAGGACTATCTTGTTGCAACTATATCTCATGTTGGATTCCTCTCTTGGGAGGCAATCCTTTTGGTTCCTGAAACATCTCATCATATTGGTTAACAACATCAACCAATTCAGATTTCAATATTGAGTCACAACCTTGAAAAGCTTCGTTATCAATATCATTATTGGGTTTGATTTTTAGAAGCACAAAATTCTTGCTAGAATTCACTAGTCTTTTCATCTGCCCCGCATTTACAAGTGAAATATTTAGTTTCTTGTTATGGGATCTTACAATGTATTCTACTCCATATTTGAACAAATGGTATTTTTTTTCATGTCCATGGAAGATAGATTTCTGTCATAGAGATACGAGTTGCCCAAAACTATACCACATATGTCTAATGGCACAACATCAAGTTCCACTTCATCTATGAAATTTGCAGTAATGGTGAATTTCAATCTACACTTTCTAGTTACTTGCAATTGTGCATTGCCACACACCCATCCTAATGGATATGTCTTATGATGTGGAATGGTTTCCAAGTTTAAAATTTTGACAATGTTTTTAGAGATGAGATTAGCTTGAGAGACACTGTCAAAAAGAGTATCAATTTTGCTATGTTTTGAGATTATCCTCATGTGAAAAAGTTATACCCTCTTCTTTTCATTTGGAGTTTCATTGTGTAAATTTTAAGTACTAGTGCTAGCAATGGATTCTTTTCCTTTCACACCCATGGCTATAATTTTAGCTTCATCACTCGAATCGGATCCCAAATCCTGTTGAGTGGTTGCAGTTGTCTTTTGTTTTCCCTTGTTGTTGAATTTCTTTGGTTTTGTCTCAAGATGAAGCTTCCAACAAAGAGATTCATCGTGACCCTCTTTGGAACAATGCTTGCATGTTAATTTCTCTCCTTCCTTCTTAATGGATTCATTTTTCTTTCATTTCCCTTTGAAACCCTTTCCTTTACCCTTAAATGGGTTTTTACTACCCCCTTCTGGAGTATTTTTCCCTCTTGCCTCAAGATGAGTGGCTTGCACACAAACCTAATCTAGATTATTGGGATTAAACATAATGATAGTATGCCTAAGGTAACTGTGTAAACCCCCAACATACTTCAACGTGTCTTGTGATTGAAAATCTACACCTAACATTAGAGACCTTCTTATAAATTCTTGGGTGTAATCTTTCAAATTTTGACCTTTAAGTTGTCTAAAGTTCTGCCAATTCATGATGGATTTCTACATAATTGCTAGAGGGTGAAATTGTTTTTTAATTGAAACAATGAAATCAGACCAAGAGATATAGATCTTACCATGTTTTTTTATCTCTTCTTCTGTCTTGGCCTCCCACCATATTAATGTTGCACCCTCCAACCTCAAGGAAGTTAGCTAAATCTTTGTATCATCATCTTGAAGGTTTTGAATTCTAAAATAAACCTCCAACTGACGAACCCAATTGTCAAGCTTCTTTGCATTCACTTCACCATTATACATGGTCAGTTCAAATTTAACATCAAGTTTTAACAGGGGTGTTTTACCAATTCCTTTTGAGGTATGTTGATGAGTATGAGTAAGGGTTGTATTAGTGGAAGAGGATGAAGATGCCTGTGAAGTTGAAGAAGAAGACGATGGTGGAGATGGTGGAGGCTTACCTCCATTTCCATTGCCTCCTCCTCCTGAAGAACCTTCTCCTTTTGGAGGCTTGGAGCTTTCACCCTGCAGTCTTGTATTCCTCTCTTCATATAGGACTTTCACCATCTTTGTCATGTCAAAGAAAGCCTTCCTAAAAACCTTCTCATCCTTTGTCATATTTATGGGCTCTCCTTCATGTGACATGCTTACTGAAACTTCAATTGCAATTTGACGTAGAAATGGTGGTGGAGATTGTGGCAATCTTGCACTCTTTCTCCTTGACCCAACTTCAAGACCTTCAACCAGATTTCCTTCTCCTCTCTTGAGCTTCAACGTTGTAAGCATCACATTCACTTGCAAACAATAAAATCCTCCTTGCACAAAGAAAACCAAAAGCTTTGATATCAAACTTGATCTAAATGGGAAAATTAGTTTTGTTGTGCTAAATTCCTCTTCAAAGTATGTAAAAGTGCTTAAGATTCATGAGGTTAATTGCAAGTTTTAACATGAGTTTTTGAATGTTTTTATGTAAATTTCATGTACAAATTATCATAAACAAATGACTGAACAATAGCATATAACATACATGAACATCACCAAAATTGTATCACAACAACACATGATGAAGGAGTTCCCTGCCTGGGCTACGTCTCCTTGGTCCAGCTTGCAATGGCTTGGCCCTCTCTATTATGCTCAAAAATGTGAATACATCAGTTTACAATGCTCAAACAACTCTAAAACCTATTCCAATGGCTCTAGAATGCCCAAAAATGATTGTCTAGCCTCTTTATGCTCTTGCTTTGGTAAAAAAATGAAGAAGTTATGGCTTCCCCAAGTCTTTCTGCTAAGCACACCTCAATTTCCCCAAAATCCAGCACCATCCAACAAATTCGCTTCCAATTTTGCTAACTGAGCGCCAATTTCGCCTAATTCCAAGCAAAATTATTGAACAGATTAAATGCCCTACAAGGCCTTAATTCCAAAAATTTTGGGCCACATGGGGAGCCACGTGCTTGGGGCTAAGGCCAACAGCCCACCCCTATCGGTTGGGCCCCCACTCTGATTTTCCCTTAGTCCTATTAGGTGGCACGTGCCCAAGGGTTGGCCCCCGTGGCTGGCCCTTTTCCCGAATGGCGCGCAACGTCAACTTTAAATAAATGTCAAACACCATATATAATAAGAACTACATGTATGGTGTATTGGCAATGGCTTGGAATTGGAGTTTGGAGGTCATTGGTTTGACCCAAACCTGTTGTTTCTTGGACGTTAACTCAATTTTTGGTGGCCCTCGGGCTACCACGTGGCAACTCCTGGTTGGGCCACGTGGCAACCTGTGGTTAGCCACCAACCAACCAATAAAATTCGTCCAAAACTCAACCTAGGCACCTGCCACGTGTCAGCACACCATTCGCTAAAGGTGAAACAGTCACCCTGCCACATAGGCATGCCCAGTTAGTGCCATGTCAGCGATATGGACTATTGACTAGGTTGTCTACTTTTTTTTTATAATTCGCATGGTTAGGAAAATGAACAAAACATGTTTCTGGGAGCATACGAAGTTCATTTCACCCAAAACGAGTTGCATCAAATTGAGGATGATGAGCACTATGTAGTCGTTCAGGGTCCACACCGATCCGACAACTTTGAATTTTGAGAAAAAATTTGAGCACCTGATCAACAAGTGGAAAGAAAAAAAGGGGACCATTTCCTCTAGTAAAAACAAGAGAAATCACACCCTCCATCTCATTCATTCTTATATATATGGTCTGATGCCTATACAGTTTGTTGGTGGTCATCTCTACTATATTGATGAATTCTCAAGAAAGACATGGATATACTATCTTAAGCACAAGGATGAAGCATTTGAAACATTCAAGGAATTCAAAGCCTTGATCGAAAATCAATCAAGAAAGAGAATCAAATTCTCCAAGTCTGAGAGTGGAGGGGAATACATGTCAAAAGAATTCTTAGCATTTTGCAAGAAAAATAGAATCAAGAAGGAAACGATTGTGAGATATACTCCTGAACGGAATGGTCTAGCTGAAAGGAAGAACAAGTCTATATTAGAAGCTTTCTATGTTATTCTCCATGATAAAAAAGGTGCCAAAGTTCCTTTGGGATGAAGCTACATCTACTGATGTATATGTTAAAAACAGGGTGCCTCATCAAGCATTAGAAAACAAGACTCCTGAAGAAATATTCACAGGTATCAAGCTTGATATCACCCATCTTCATGTATTTGGATGCCTCATATATTTTCATGCGCTGAAGGACAAAAGGAACAAATTGGAAGCTACTAGAAGAAAAGGTACGTTTGTGGTTTATTGTGAAAATTCTAAAGCATATAGAATTTTTATTCTTGATCAGAGGAATGTTGAAATTAGTAGGGACATAACATTCGATGAAGATGTAGCTCTTGGAAAAGCAATAGATCTTCCTCCACCTCCTCCTCCCAAGGAAGAGAATGATTATTGGGATATTATATATGGTCCTTATGTACCTGAATCTAATATTGATGATGATCCCATAGAGCCTTCAGATCAGTTAGATCTACCTACAAGTGATCCTCCTACTAGAAAGAGACCACGTTGGCTTTGTGATACTTTACAGGATTCTGAAAGAAATGTCCCCATCTGTAGATCATTCAGAGAAAGGAAGAAACCATGTCGGTATCAGGGATATGCTACAACCATGAGCACTATGATTCAAGTTGAACCATCCTCATTCAAAGAAGTTGTAAATGAACAAATTTGGAAGGATGTTATGGCTAAGGAATGTGAATCGATTGTGAAAAATGATGTATGGGATGTTGTACCTAGACCGAAAGGGAAGTCTGTTATAACTTCAAAATGGATATTCAAGATCAAGCATGGAATGGATGGAAGCATTGAGAAATACAAAGAAAGGTTCATAGCTTGAGGATTCTCTCAGAAAGAGGGAGAAGATTATGATGACATATTTTCTCCTATGGTTCGATATACAACCATCTGTTCTATAGTTTCCCTTGCTGCAAGTTAGGGATGGACTCTTCATCAGATGAATGTAAAGACTGCATTCCTTCACGACATGTGACAAGAAGAAGTATATGTTGAACAACCACAAGTATTTGAGGTGGAAGATCGAAAAACACATGTTTGCAGGTTGAAGAAGGCATTATATGGTTTGAATCAAGCTCCCCGATATTGGTAAGCACGCATTGACAGTTACTTAGTGAAGTTGGGATTCATAAGAATCAATGTCGATCCCAACCTCTACTTCAAGGTAGTCCAAGGTATGCCATTGATTTTGGTTTTATATGTTGACGGTCTATTCTTGACAGGTAGTGAGCCTCTGATGATTGAATGTAAGAGAAAGATAGCCTATGAATTTGAGATGAAAGACCTTGGTCTCATGCACTACTTTTTGGGCCTTGAGGTGTGACAAAATCCTGGTGAGATTTTCCTTTCACAAGGAAAATACATTGTAAAATTGATGGAATTATTTGGAATGACAGAATGAAAATCCATGGCTACACCAATGGAAATGAACTTCAAGAAGTTATGTGGAGATGTTGCAGGACCAACCTTGGAAAATCCATCCAAGTATAAAAAACTAATTGGGGCTCTGATGCTCCTTGTGAACACACGTCTAGACATATGCTATGCAGTAAATGCATTGAGTCAATTCATGTCAAAGCCCCTCCATGCACATTGGAGAGTTTCTAGACACATATTGATATATTTACATGGGTCGATCACACTTGGCCTGAGATATTTCTCCGAAAATGTTCAACTTCATGAATACACTAATGTTGATTGGACTAGAAATGTTATCGAAAAGAAAAGTACACCTTGATGTTGTTTTAGCCTTGGACCTTCCATGATATCATGGATGAAAATGAAACAAAAGTCTGTAGCATTGAGCATCGTCGAAGAAGAATACTTTGTCACTAGCATGGCTAGTTGCGAAACAGTTTGGTTGAGAAAGCTCTTTGGAGAGATATTTGAGTAGGTCCTAGATACTACAGTGATATACTGCGACAACAAAAGTGGAATCAATTTGGCAGAGAATCTTGTGTTCCATGACAATTCCAAGCATATTGAAATTCAATATCACTTTATTCGAGACATGGTGCAGAGAGGCGTTGTGAGGCTCCATCACATATCGAGAGACGAACAGATTGCATATATTCTCACCAAGGCATTACCAAAGAGAAACTTCTTGGTTTTCAAAGAGAAGCTTGGACTGATGGATGTAGCCCCTCTGGATAAGGGGCAACACTGATCAAGGACACTTAACCAACTCTCCCTACCCTGTTTGAGCTCCCAGGGTGAGGAATTGAGATGGAGGGCTCTTGCGGTTGAGCGAACTCTAGATACTAAGGCGTTACCCCTATCTATTACCCTTAGGGTTGAAGAATCTTACTCCCCTATCTTCATAGGGTCAGAGAATGTTGCTCCCCTACTTGGTCTTTGCAGAGTATACCCCAGTTGGTATCATACCCACAAGCAGGCCAACGTGTTCGGAATGTCGCTCCTCGTTTGGCCAACGAGTTGAGAGTGTACTTGGGGTGTACAACCCAAGTTGATTATGATGCAGGTGTTCTAACACAAGACTATTGAGAGTCATTGTTTGTAAGATCAGTAGGAAATAGGATTGGGTTGAGAATTACTCTGCTTTTGAGATTTCAGGTTGAGGGTAAGCTCCCTGATGAGATTCTAAGGTTGAGGATTTGCTCCCCTATATGATGTATTATCCTATTGCTTGGTATGGGTGGAAGTTATTGCTCCCCAATTCTTCTTCTTCTAGATCCAAGAAATTTTCAACAGATAGAGTTGAGCAGAGACCATCAAAGCATTACAACAACATTGGCAGGTGGAATTCTTCCTAGTTGAGAGGGAGTGTTAATTTTTGCAACTAGGGTCAAATTCCACATTGAACAACTCAAATGTCTTAGATGATGCTTGCATTAAATTTCCTTTTACAAGAGGACCAAAATCAACGTAAAGATCACCCAATTTTGTTAAGCGGAAGTTAAGTTTTGAATTATTTTATACATACATACATTATGGAATGGGTCGGCCCTAACCACATGGGTAACTACTTGGGTTACCTTACTCCCAAGTAAACCCTCAAGAAAGCCTATAAATAGAAGCGACCTCAAGTTCATTTCATCACATTTTATCAAGTCATTTTCTATTCTTCTCTTTTGTCTCGGCTCGCATAGGTTCGACAGAAGGAGTTTGCACAAGGGTCTGAAATCACATGCATAAGGTTCGCTTTGAGTTAGAGTTTTCTAGGTTCCAAATGCCAGCATAGAATAGGGCAATTTGGCCCCTGGACGCTGGCACAGAGTGGACAAGAGAGCGTCCAGAGTGGACAAGAGAGCTTCCAGAGAGCCTTATACATTGGCAGATAGGCTTATGAGAGCATCCAGGGGTTTTGATTTAGATCGGGTTGCATTGGTACCGGGACGCTCGCTCAGAGTGGTCCTGAGAGCGTCCAGGCCATCTCGGACACATGCATAGAATCTTCGTGAGAGCGACCGAACAGTCACAATTGCCCTCACATAGTGTCTGAGAAAGCATCCAGGGTGTTTTGGACACACGCTCATAGTTTTGGTGAGAGCATCCCTTGTTCATATCTAGGGCTTGACATCTTGGTTTCATTGGCTTCAGTGATCTAGTGGAACTAGGTTTCTCTCTATTGTTATACAGATCTGTAGATCTGATCAATTAGTATCTGTTGCAGACATATATATTGGGCTTATTGTACTCTCTACTAAAATCTTTTTATGACGATCTATTAAAGAAGAAGATTTGAAAGGGATTCCCCTTTGTGGCTTTTTCCCTGGTATTGGACCAATCTATTGTCTCTTATGGTTGTGCTATTGTCTTCTTTGTCACTGCATACATTGTTCTTTCTTCAGTTACATTTATGATTGGTTATACTACTAATAATTGGATGCATTGTTAATAAAGAAGTAATTTGGGCTAAAGTAACTTATACAACATAGAAAAATAAGAAAATTTAACAAGTTCCTCAAAGAAAAGGGCTTGTAGGGGCTACTAAAGACATCAAATAAAACAATCTTACTACTAGTTAGAAATTGTCACTGCCTAGTCATCAATAAACCAAACTTACTCTATACTTCCATAAAAAATACATATCCTCCTTCAGAATCATAGGACATATATTTTTAGCAAATGACACGAGGTTACACCGAGATGGGAATGACACAAGGGGCATCAAATTGGGGATTGCTACTTTCTCTCTCGCTCAGTTCTAATCAATAATTTTAAAAGCTTTAAAGAAGAGCACCTTTTAAGGGTTGAAAAGAACCACTGTAAAACTAAGAAATTGCTCAGTTAATATGATCCTCAAGAAATTGCATTTGCCATTTTTGGAAATATAATGAAAAAACTCACAAACCTATTGATGAAAGCCTTCAATGCACCCAACAGTAATTCAAACCCACTAGTATTTGTGTCTAAGCTCTTATAAAATAGTCTTAAGATTATGTATGGGTTTTATGAGTAAGATGCATTCCATTTCACTATCCAGATATCACGGTTTAACGCCTCATTGTTTTGAACCCCTACTACTTTGGTCTCTAATCTTTGACATTTAATGTGCCCACATCTAATAGCCTTAAACGATATCTTCCCTCAACCCACACTTACCCTAAGTAGTTAAACATGACAATCCAGAAAGATTGATCAAAATCATAAGCCTACAAACTCCTAAAATTTTGAATTAAGCCTCGCATTGCTTGCTTTTCAATCAGATCTAATCCAAACACTACCCCAAAATTGCCCACAATGCTGAGGATCTAGGCAATCATCAAATGCCCATTAACTTAGTATCATACAAAGGGGGGAAATGGTACAATAAAATGCAAAACACCCATTACAAAAATCTAGAAATGGGTTTCATAAAACCCTTTAAGTCCCCTTACCCAAGTACTCCAAAGCCAAATTCTCCATACACAACATTTTGTGTGAAGGAGGTTTCAAATCAAATAAAAATGAAATGGCTTCAGATAAACTTATTACTTGGAAATCCACCATAGAGTCCGAGCAAGAATACCAATGGAACTAGCATGGATAGAAGCACCAAAAACACCACTGCAAATCCATATCTCTTCTATCCCTTATTCATAGACATAATTTCCTTCTGAAAATGCTAATCATCTGGTGTTATACGCCCTCCATGATTGCATTATCATATCTAGAGGTTTAATACCCACAAACTTATTAGTGGCTTAACGGAGATTTATCACACACAAGGACAAACTCAAATTAGTGAATGACTTCAGCTTTGGTATTATCAAAATCTCATAAGAGCTCCCACTTCCTCATCCTTGTTGATGCACAAGGGGGAAAATAGAAAAGCATTGCAAAATGTGGTAGAGAACCACTGGTTTGAATTTGCATACGAATTTATGTAATTCTTGTTTTGTTAATTGAATATCGAGTTGAGTTCAAGGTGGCGAGCAGAATTGGTATTTGCATATCAGCTATGCGTTGTGCATGTCGAGAGTCATTGACAATGTTCTTGATCCTTGGTTGTCGGGGCTTCTTCAGAGACTCTTGTTAATGATTGCGAAGCTCTAGTTTCAAGCTTCTATGATCCATTTTGTTTCGGGATTGTTCTTCTAGATTAATCACATTATCAGTTTTTTTGGTAGATGTTTCGAACCAACTACTGTGGTTCATCCTCAGGGCAAAGATGAAAATATTAAATCTATTTATAGGGTTAAATTGTTGAGATGCCTCATATTCAAAATGTAAGCATTGGAGAAAGTATGATTTAATATTTAATTAAAAATTATGATTTAATGTCCATGGGTCTTGGATAGACGGTGATCGGGTGCTTTGTTAAGACACTCCTTGATGTGAAGTCACCGGTTCAATTCCCCGCCCCTGATTGAGATGAATATATTGAACATGTTGAAAGATGTAGTCTTGCCAAACATATAATTTAATATTTAATTAAAAATTGTAAACATTGGAGAAAATCTATATAAATTAATATGATTTAATATTTAATTAAAAATGAACATCAAAGGTATAATTGTTTATAGTATTTGAATAACATAAAATTAGTTATAATAAATTAGGGAAATTGACTTTATGGAGTCAAACAAAAAAAAAAAAAACAAGATAGGAAAAATTAATTTGAGAATAAATCATAAATATCTAAAATAACAATTTTAATGCCATTCTATTTTAGTATTTTTATATTATTTATTAATTATAATATTTAATAAAAAATGATATTATTATAAATTATAATATTTTAATAATTTATAGTTCGTTATTGTGAATAATAAATTAGGCAAAATGATGGTTATGGAGTAAAAAAAAGGAGTTGTCTTTAATGGGACTTTTTGGACTTTTCGGTGTTCGAATCTGGTGGAAAAAATTTGAGGTGAAATCTTAATTTCTGTTATTTAAACTGGTTTTTTTTACTCGCTTGAGTGGGGCTAATGGTTAAGAGCATGTGTTTCTTTCTAAGAGGTCACAGGTTTAAAACCAGAGGGAGGTAGAGTATGTATGCCTTCGTAGACTCAGCGTCCCTTGTCCCACAAACAAAGGGGTGAAAAACCCTTAGGGCACTTCGATTGTGCAGGGGTTACCCATCAAGCTTGTGATTTCAATAAATTCCTACTAAAATTTAGAGAAATTAGACCGAAAAAAACCCACTGAAAAAAACTTTCAAAAAGCCTCCCTAAAAACAACTCAACAAAAAAATAAATAAATAAAAAAACAACCTATAAAACAACATAATAAATAAAATTAAAATGAAAAAACTATATATATAACAATAATACCAATTTCTATTACCCATATTTATTCACTTATATAGTAAATTTTTGAATGAAATGTGTATAAAAAAATATCACCCTATTAATATAAATTTATATTATTTATTATTATTATTATTATATGTTATTTTATATTATTATTATATATTATAATATATTATTTTGATTCAATATAATTTAGTTATATGAAAGAATATACAAATATATTATAATATATAACAAGGGCTACATGGTAGCTAATACTCATTACTTAGCTTAAATATAGTTTAATTAAACTAAAAGATAATAAAGACAAAGATTTCATTACAAAAATAAATCGTTGGATTGCAAACCAAGGGAATATTCTTTGTCTAATACATGATTCAATGGACAATATGAAAAGTATGTCAATGTTTTTTAGTTTCTTAAGTTTTCTTCTCTCTTTAGAAAGGATTGTTCCGTGGGGAAGAGATCGAGCGAAGCCCTGGCACCTCTGACCTAGCCCGCGCCTGCTGCTCTCTAGGCTCTGCCTGGCAGGGGCGCTGCCGCCCTTCCTGTCCTCCCTGATCCGCCCTCCATTGGCCTTGCCCCTCGGGTTCTCTGCCCCGCGCTGTTATGGGAGCCTCCTTCTGCCAACGCCTCGCGCCTCTGTGGGGTAATGGTTGTTTAAAAGTTGGCCCCCTTCGCCTTCCCCAGCGGGCCTGCAATGGCAAGCTCCGCCTCCCCGCCTCCGGCCTCTGATTCACCGGAGGAGATCTTCGCCTCGCTCTTGACGGAACCCTCTGAAGCCAGACCCCGCCCCGCCCTTTCGAAGTTCATAAAAAAATTGGATGAGATCCCCGAGGTTATCCTTCCTCCCTCCCTTCCTCGGAAATCGGCAATAGCCCTATCAAAAAGAGGACTTGTTGGACAGTTCACTGGTCTCTGGCCATCTCCTCGCACTATCCAAAAATGGGTGGAGCGCAACTGGAGCTCAATGATCCAGGGAAAGATCGCAATCAGATTCTGCGGGAGAGGATACTTCACCTTCCTGTTCGAATCGAAAGAAGACAAGAGCCTTATCTTCCGCAATGGCCCCTACTTCATGGACACGAGAGGGCTTTATCTGAACAGATGGACCCCGGACTTCGATCTGGAAATGGACATCCCAAGCGCCATTCCCGTCTGGGTGCGCCTCCCCCATCTGCCCCTTCACTGCTGGGGGGATGAATCCGTCAAAGCAATCGGCAACGCAATCGGAAAATACATAGACAGATCGGAACCAAGGGAGAACATGCACGCATGCGCAAGGATTTGTGTGGAAGTCGACCTGGGAAAAGGACTGCCAGAGGCAATCAAATTAAAGGTGGACCAATGGATGCACATCCAGCAGCTGGATTATGAACAACTACCCTTTAAATGCAAGGTATGTCACGAGTACGGCCATTTTGCCAATAGATGTAGCAAGCTAAAAGTAAATGATGTAGAACATAATGAGGAAACTGCAGGGGGCCCTTGGGAACAAGTTAAAAAGAAAAAGCACTCTCCTAATCTGGGCACTAGCTCCTCTGCCCCTCTGGCAACAAGCCTTCCTCCTCCTCCTCCCCCTCCTCCCTCAGCCTTCCCCTCCTCCCCCAACCCCTTTGAATCCCTAACAGCAGAAGTTCCGCCTTCACCCCCTCAATCCCCGCGCCCATCTTCTCCTTGTTCCAATCCTCCCCCCTCCCCTACCCCCACCATTGAGAGAATCCTCACCAGAAACAAAGCAAAGGAAGTAAACCAGTCATCAGACCTACCGAGAAAAGTTGGCAGGAAATCGAACAAAGATCTGAGAGATGAAATAGCTGCTAAGGAGATGGCAACCGGCACTCAGCAACCCATGGACTCTTTTTTAGGCAAGTTAAAGGGGAATGGAGAAAAGGCCAAGGAGAAATCAGGACTCCACCCCACAACAGGTAAATAATGAATTTGGTCTCTTGGAACTGTAGGGGGATGGGCTCTTCCCTAAAGGCGAAAGCAATCAAGGATCTTCTGAACCAGGAACAGCCAGACATTCTCCTAATCCAGGAGACCAAAACTACCGAGAAGGATTTCATTCTCCAAACTCAAAGATTCAAAAACTACTCAGGGCACATCAAAAGGCTCAGATGGGGCCTCAGGGGGAATAGGTACTTTATGGGACAAAAATAAGTGGGAAATCAACAACTCTCAGCTATGCAACTGGTGGATCAGAACAGACTTAAAGAACAAGAGTACGCAAGAGGTCTATTTCATCTATAACATATATGCACCCAATCACTATAGAGACAAAATCAGCTGCTGGAACACTTTAGAAGCGGATCTCTCCTCCATCCACAACAGTCTGATAATCCTAGGGGGAGATATGAACTTAATTAGGCAGGTGGAAGAAAAATTCGGTGGGAACTTCCGCCCAGACCCATCGAGAGACAAGCTAGAAACAATCATCCAGCTCTTCAACCTGATCGACACCCCTTTGTCGAATGGCAAATACACTTGGTCCAATAAGAGAGCAGGATCCCACAATATAAAAGAGAGGTTGGACAGGTTTCTCATTCAGGAAGGGATGGCAAGCAACTTCCAAGCAATCAGAAGTCACATAATCCACGGCACAGCATCGGACCATAAGGCGATGGTTCTCACATTGGATAAAGGGAAAAATTTAGGCCCCCTTCCCTTCAAATACAATAAGTCCTGGGACAGACATGAAGATTTCCGCTCTCTTGTGCGAAATCAGTGGGCAAAGGAAATTTCGGGCTCACCACACTTTGTATGGGAAACAAAGCTAAAACATTTAAGGACAGTTATAAAATAGTGGGCGAGGGAGACGGCAATAACGGAAAGGAAAAAGAAAAACGACCTGCTGGCGGAGATGGAGAGATGGCACAAACAAAAAGAACAAACTCAACACTCAGCAGAGGACCTAGAGAGGGAAAAAAACATGTATAAGGAGCTATATAGGCAAAATCGTGTGGAGGAAGAGGAACAAAGAATGAAATCCCGCTGTTTATGGTTGAAAGCAGGGGATAAAAACACCTCTTTCTTCCACAACAACGTCAAGACCAGAAGAGCCAGAAACCAAATTGAAAAAATTGAAGTGGATGGGAGAGAATTGAAGGAGCAAGAAGAGATAAAAAATGCAGCCTCTGATCACTTCAAGGCTCTCCTTACGGCAGACACCCAACAAATTGATAGCGCAGCATTTCTCAGTTCAATAGAGAGTAAAATAAAGGAGGAACATAACAGCAAGCTGGAGCAAGTCCCCACTGAAGAAGAAATTAGAGAAGCTACCTTCAGCATGCAACAAGATAAAGCTCCGGGGTCAGACGGCTTCACTGTTGCATTCTTCAGGCAGCACCGGGAAACCATAAGGAAGGACTTCGTGAGAATGGTCAAAAACGCCTTTAGAAAGCACAAGCTGGGGGATAACACTAAGTCCTCGCACATTGCTCTGATTCCCAAGGAAGCAAACCCCAAATCTTTTGATAGATTCTGCCCCATATCCCTTTGCAATGTCTCGTACAAGATCATAACAAAAATAATCGCCAACAGGCTCAAGAAACTCCTTCCCATTATAATCTCCGAGAACCAGGGAGGCTTTGTCCCAAAGCGGCAGATCATAGGTAATGTTATCTTAATACAGGAAGCCATTCACAGCAGTCTCAACAAAGGAGAACGAGGAATGATTATTAAGTTGGACATGGCCAACGCCTTCGATAGAGCGGACCATTCCTTCTTAAGAGCAGCACTAAAAAAATTCGGTTTCTCCTCAAATATTGTCAGCATCATAAGTGGGTGTATCTCCAACTCTTGGACCACCCTGTTGATCAATGGTCATCCGAGCAATTTCTTCAGAAGTTCCAGGGGTCTAAGGCAAGGCTGCCCGCTATCCCCTTTCCTTTTCATTATCATGGCGGAAACTCTAAGTTTCCACCTAGAAAATCTCCGCCTCAAACGAGAGATAATGGGTATATGCATTGAAAGAGGAATAAAGGAGATAAATCACTCGCTATTCGCGGATGATACTCTATTAATAGGGGGAGCCTCCAGTTTGATGGCGAGGAGGTTCAAAAGAGTTCTGGATGCTTTCCTTCAGGTATCCAGGGGCAAATTAAACAATAGGAAATGTAAAATTTACGCATGGAACGTTCCATATCAGATACAACAAAGTATATCCCAAATTTTAGACATTCCTCTTCAAAAAAACTGGAGTTCTTTCTCTTACTTGGGCTTACCCCTGGAAAAGGAGCACATCAAAGCAGAGGTATGGACAAAACATATAGAGAAGATGAGAAGCCTCCTTCAGAGTTGGGGAGTCTCCTGGCTAAACCTAGTAGGCAGGACTATCCTCATAAAGGTTGTCCTTTCAGGTCTCCCAATCTACCAATATGCGGTAATTATGGCTCCCGCCAGCATCCATAAACATATGGAACTTATAATGAGAAGCTTCCTCTGGCAGGGAGGAAAGCAGGACACAAAGAAGTTCAGCCTAGTCAACTGGGGCCAAGTCACCCTCCCCTATGAAAAAGGAGGTCTCTCTATAAAAATTCCAAGTCTCTCTAATCAGGCTCTGGGGCTCAAACTGATTTGGAAGATCATCTCAGGAAAGGGAACGTGGTGGGTTGAGACAATAAAAAGAAAATACCTCAGCGGCCCAAACTCCAACATCCTCAATGACTCCATAGTAGATAGACCCTGCACTCCGGTGTGGCGCTTAATCAAGAAAGTCCTGCCTCACTTCAGAGAAAATGTCTCCAAACTCCCAGGCAACGGAAAGAACACCAAGATTTGGGCAGACAGAATAATGAATTCCAATCCAAGGAACCTACTGCAAGAGCTCAGGCCTTTACAGGAATGGATGGAAGACCGAAGGATAACCACTTTGTATGACATCTCTTCTTGGAATCAAAATAGATGGAGAGATTGGAAAGAGCTGCAGCTACCTCAGGATCTCAAAGAGTTATGGCACAACCTGAAGTCCTCCCTCTCTGGATTAGCCCTAATCAATAAAGAGAAAGAAGACAGATATGTATGGGATACTTGTGGAGGGCCCTTCTTAGTTAGAGAAGGGTACAAATCTCTCCAAAATAGAAATCTTACAGCTAATTGGAACCTCCACACAGCTACTTGGAAGTCAGAATGCATCCCCAAGGTAAAACACTTCAACTGGACCCTTTTAAAAGGGAAAATTATAACAGCAGAAAACCTGAGGAAGAGAGGAATTCAAGGTCCCTCGATCTGCTGCTTCTGCAAAGCAGAGGAGGAGTCTATACAACACTCCTTCCTCCTCTGCACTCTCGCTCAGAGCTGTTGGAATCAGCTAGCAAGCCCCCTGGAAGCCCGAGGAAACTACGATCAGGTGCACATCCTTCAGAAAAATTGGAAAAAAGACTTTCCTCATTCAAGAAAAGGAAAAAACAATATAATCAGAGTTTGGAAGTGCATCCCCGCCACCCTTTGCTGGAATCTCTGGCTTGCCAGGAACAACTATGTTTTCAACAACATACAACCTAAAGCGGTCACTATAATTGCAAAGACAATTGCCAACATATCCGAAGCGGTGAGTGCGAACTCCATAACTACTCCAGATCAGACGAGCTGGGCCCAAGAGGAAAAGGAATGGTATAATAAATTCAACATCTACCACACCCAAAATCCTCCCCCTAAGAGCAAAGCACACCAGAAGCAACCCATCTGGAAGCTCAGGGGAACTAAAGAAGAGATACTTCAATGGATACGCTCCCAAAACCGCCCCACTCTCTTCTTTGATGGAGCATCCAAGCACAACCCTGGAGCAGCAGGCGCAGGAGGCATAATAAAAGATCACAATGGGACATCCATCTGTCGATATGAATGGGGTCTTGGGAAAGCTTCAAACAATGCAGCGGAAGCTTATAGTCTGCTTCTAGGTTCCACAATCCTTTCCAAAAAGGGCTTGAGGAACGCCATCATCCTAGGGGATTCGGCCATCATCATATCATCTATGAACACAGGGAAAGAGTTCATAAAGGAAGGTCTCAACAACACCAGAGCAAGGATTATAGACAATCTCAGAGACATGGGGGAAATAACCTTCTTGCATGTTCTCAGAGATCACAACGCAGAGGCAGATTTTCTAGCAAATGAAGCAGTCAAACGGAAGCAAGGCCAGGTTCGTGAGGACGACAGAACATATGACAGAGCAATCCCATAAGATCACTCCATGTCAGCCGAGCTATCAGGTCAGCCCTCTCAAAAACTGTCAAATAATCCACTTCAGCACCGGTCTTTCTTACCTCGATCCTCCATCCTTCTCCACGCTGTCGCCTCCCATCATTTCCTTCGACCTTAGCGCCATGCTCCCTCACCCTCCCCGTGATTTTTATCCTGACTTTTCAGGTAAGTGTCCCCTCAGTCCTCCTGGAGATCGCACTTCAAATCTGAAGCCAGATCCTCCCTCGGTCTCTGATGAAAAAAAAATCTCGCTCAGGCATCATGAAAGCATTCCCATTGCCCTTTATATCCCCCCTCTCCCTTCCGTCTTTCTCAGATCTTCATTGCTCCTTCACTCTCAGTCAGGAATAGTGGTCTATGCCGGGAGTGATGGTGTAATCCTTGCGAGCGTTTGTGAGAGTCAGTTGCTCTGCCCCCCTGCTTCCAGCACCAAGCGAAGCATCCAGCACCTCCACAGTTCGGTCCTCTGGATCAGTTCAGGCCGAGTCTTCTTCCACAACATCTACAAGCGAGGACACCTTCCGAAAACCGCCAACAGCTGGAGGGACGCAGAGCCCTGCTCCTCGTTACTGGTAATCTATTTTTTCAGATCTGAGTTCTTTCTTCTTACTGACTTCGTGTTTCTGGGCAGCTGCAGAGGCTTGGTCATTGTTTCGCTGCTCCCTCTCCACAGCCTCCATCGCCATCCGCTCTACTCCCTTCTGATTCACTCCCCCTGTATTGCTTTCCTCTTAAATCCCCTTCTCCACACTGTTCACCACTCTTCCCACCACTCATATTCCTGCAATCAACTCAGCAATATGGAGTTATTAAACCCATGGACCAGCTCTTCAACAAAGAATGCACAATGTGTAAGGCTCACACAGTTATGATCAACAGGTTTGTCAAACACTTCAATGAGCTGAAGAGCGACTATGAATCCGATAGCAGATCGAAGCGCAAGAAACTGGAGAAGCAGAAGGAAGAAATAGAAAGCCTGAAAGGAAGGTGCAGTCATTTAGAGGAAGCAATAGAACAGATCAAAACTCTCACTCAGAGCTTCCAAGCTTCAGCTTCCACCAAAGCAAGTGCCAAGAGAGAGCCCATGCCCGATGACTCGGTCACCCAGAAACTCCCCTAAAATCCATGCATTGTAAATTTTGCTACATAGGAGGCGCTTATGTTAGGCAATATAACCGTTCCCTTTTCAATTTCAATTACCATAGAGGCAGAATCGAGGAAAGTGGGTCTGCGCACCCGGTTTTGATCCTCTTCACCCAAACTCTCGACAGTAATGTAATGGAACTATGTTTCTGTTTTTTATAATACAAAAGTACCCGACTTCGTTAAAAAAAAAAAAGTAGTCATAGGAGATAGATGTTGATAAATTTCTTTGGATACTTTAGAACACTTTTTGATCATTGTACTCTTTCTAAATTCAATGAATAGAAAAAACAATAAGGGAAGAGCAAATGACTTAGAACAAAGATCTACCAATATGTAAATTTGAAATAAATACTAGTAAGCTTCAATTAGTATGGACAAAAATCCACCATTATGAGAAACTAAAAACAAAGTTGTGATAAATAATCTTATTGAATTGTGTAAAAACTAAAATAAATAACATGAATATACTATGAAATGTTCTTTGATGGTATGTCACCAGAGTTGGTGAATAGTTTGAATGTTAAAAATGCAAATTCAGCAAGGGTTGAACTTCTTTTATAGTTTTTTTCACTTGAATTTGATTGGTCACAAGGATTGACATGGAGTGCAAGCTCTCATTTCTATTGTGTGTTCTGGATTCATTTGGATGTAATCCAATGGCTGGGAATTTTTTATGGTTGATCCTTGTGCTTTGCTCTATTTTAATGGGAAATTTAACAGGTTGGGTGTCATTTATTGAACACAGGGTTGAATTGTTGAATAACACAACAATTATGGCTAACATACATCATTTTTTTATATGTTTGGGTATGAATTTGTATCGGGATACTTCACTCTAGTTCAGTTCAATGGGGGTTGAAGGGATGGGTACCTTGTACTAGTGGATTAAACCATTTTAGGACAATTTATAGTTTTATTTGTTTTCTAGTTGGGACAAGATGTTTTGTACTCTTGGTATTTAAAAGACTATATATGGACAGTTGTGGGCCTAGTCAACATTTGGGGAATTTTCAACATAATTTAAAAGATATTTGCACTTAATGTTGTATATTTTTGTTTAAAATATTTTTTCATATGTATCAATTTCTAGTGGCTTCGTGGGACCATTATTATAACAACTATTGGTCCCTGCACAACAATAGATATCTCTCCGCTACATATTCTCGTTTCTAATCAAATTTTAGGCAAAAAAAAAATATCTACCCATGAAAATGTCAAAAGTAAGTTGTATATTTAAAAACATTTACGTGTATCTAAAAATAAATTAGCATACCTCTAAAATATGGGAAGGAGATGCCAAAGAGATTAGAAAGTGGATATTTTATAAAAGCAAAGTAGAATGTTCTTGGATAGTGTGTTGTGTCATGCTGTGTTCCAATAATGTTTCAAGGTCCAATAATGTTCAACAACATTTTTGAAGTCCAAATTTTTCATGGATATGCCTTGTATTTAAGGTTTCCTAGCTTATTTAAATGAGTATTCTCACTTTTTCACCTCATTTTGCATGTAATTAATTTTATATTAGAACATACACTACAAGAGAACCATTATGCTATAAGCAACCTCAGGTATGTGCAACTTGGAACATTACAATAAACCATTGATTACAAGTTGACATGTTAATTTTTAAGATGTTATTGGTCATGCCTTCTACTATTGTGTATAGAATAATATTCAAAACATAGGAGAAGAGACATTGTTGGCCCCTCTTAATTATAGCATAGGATGATAATTGGGTGGAGGAGTTGAGATTGCAGCTTCTTTTCTTGTCCAAGCAACAAAGAATATAGAATTGGATTAGTTCCTAGATTCCATAATATATTGTTTGGAGAATGGATGTTTATTAGTTTCTTTACAAGCTTTATTACGAATATGTTTATGAAGTAATGCAAATGTATGTATGTTAGGATATGATTCACTACAAGTAGTATGTATGCATATATGTTGGACAATGTATTGATCCATTTTGCATCTCAATTTCTCTTTCACTCCAAAAAAATCATGCATTCTAACACAGAGATTTACCAATGTTTAAGTTTGATAAATGTAACCATTGGGATTCTCTCCATGACTATGAAATAATATTTGGAGTTCTACATAGAAATTACCTTTTTATAAAAGTAGTTATAAAGCTTGGAATTTACCACAAAAAAAAATATAGAAAAAAATAATTCTTTGGTAAAATTATTTGCATAGTTTCTCTTTGAATGTATTAACAACTTCCATATATTTTACTCCTTATTTTTCTCTTGTTATTGCAAATGATTCAACTCTTGTAAGAAAAAACATAGTTTCAAAAACTCCTAAATATACTAAACTCAAAATTGAGGAAGATCAAGACTTATTATGTTAAGTCGGTAGTACCTATAACATGAATTATTTTATTGTATATGATTATAGATGCCTTAATAAATTATCGAAAGATAAGAGAAACCTTTAGGTGACATGGATTCCATCCAAAGATAATTGGGTAAAATTATTTTTTAACAAAGCTTGAGGGGTGTTGGAGGTTTATTTATTTACTATAAATGAACCAAGTTTAAAAGAATATACCTGTTCTAATTTATAGTGGCAAGCATGCCAACAAGTCTCTCATCATTTTGCACTACATACATGAGGCCTCACCTGGTTCTAATTTTAATTTTCCCAAAGTAAAATCTACATGTTTTATTTTTAGAGGCATTAGAGAGATCAGTAAGCGGGTTCATATTTAGAATTCTTAGGATTGTTAGAAGGTGCACTTAAGGCTCACTCTCTGATGAAATCAATTTAAATGATATTTCCTTTATCCCATTTGTCCCTTTGGTTTTATGTATGGGAGACATAATGAAATTATAAGATATTACAAAAGCTGCATCTATATCATAATTATGTTCAACAACTCTTGTGGAAGCAATCTTTCTAGTAAAAATATTTAGGCACGAAAGCCTGGCACAATCTAACTATAGACAAAATGGTATTTATCCAACAATACAATTTTAAGCAAGATTGTAATTATTTTTCTTGTTTAAACTACATTTTTTAATACATAAATGGATTAAACGCCATGAAAAACCCCTGGGGAACTTGAATTCTATAGATTAAATAACGTAAACTCAATTTTTAAAAAATCTCTACCAGATTGTGATATATATATATTAATATATATAATATATATATATATATATATATATATATATATTATATATATATATATATATATATATATATATATCTTGAAAAGGGCTCTTTTGTTTAGTAGTTAGACTACTCGCTAAAGCCTTCCTTTCACTGATTATCTTTAAAAACCTACTTGACCATAACATTGTAGTGAACCAAAATTTATTGAATTCAGTGAAGATTAAGTATTTAGTCAATTGGTTTAAATCTTGCTACACTCGTATATTTAACTTAATTTATAATAACTATAAATAAATAAATAAAGACTAACAATATATAGGTGCTTATACTTTTAGCATTTTCAAATTACAACTTTTATTCTCTAAAAACCAATGAACATTCATTCCTCACAAACTCAATCCACCTCTCTTATAATTCAAACTTTGTATATAGAAAGTAGAATTCAAATTAGGATAGACTTTGAATAAGAGTTTTGTTACCATTCTATATTTTTGAGTTTGAGGGAGAAAACACATAAGACTACATCAAAACCACTTTGGAAACTAGGATCTGGCCCTGCCAGCTTCAAAGAGGGTTCTCTCTGTAAAATTTAGCTATGTTTGATGTGAATTTTAGGCTAGTTATTATTATTCTAATTGTTTTTTATTGGATTGCTTGGTTTATTAAAATGTTATAATTCCACTGGGCTATGGAATCTAAAGATTAATTGGATCTACATCAAATTTTGAAGGAGTTTCACAGGGAAAGCTAGGTTGCACTAGTTGGATCTTTCAGAAATTTAAATGAATTATGAAATAGAAGAAATGTAAGATTTAGTAGAAACTAAGGAGCAATGAAGAATTCTTTAATTTGACTTTAGCATAAAACATATAAATTACTAATAGCTAGAATAGGGTGCTTTGTATAACATATCCTATTCATCACAATTTTTGTTATGTAATTAAGCTTTTCAGAAATAATAAAGAAAAAGACAATGATTAAACACATAAACTGAAGAAGAACATCACCATTTCATACACCACATGAATCTTGTGAAAATGTCCCTGTATTATTGATGCTTCCAGCAACTTGAAAAATTACAATTCACAGAGGAAATTATATTCAACAATCAACATCTCTTACTTCAAACTATGAAGTATTTATACAAATTCCAAACTAAAATATCTTGAAAAAATATCAAGATTTGTTTACAAATATCTCAAACTGTCTTACACAAATAGAACTAAAATATAGGACATTCAAAACTAATGAATCTACTTGGCACTATATTTGTGGATTTCTTGTGACAAAAAAGAGAAATTATAATTTGATAGCAACTCTTATTTGATGACGTAGCCTCCAAGTCACTGACTGTCTTTGAGCTTTTTCCTCCCGAAATTCTGAAAAATAGGGTCCATCCATACCTTTGTATATCCCAAACCATAATATTTGTTATAAAACTGAGAGAGATATTTGTAGATGATTATTTTGGAAACAAAAACCTCTTTCATTTTTTGAAAATTCATTTCTGCATGATCGGAAACCACATTTCAAAATACTGGCTAAAAATAGGAAAATTCGGGAAAGTATACCTGCAAAGATTCATCTGAATCTCCCAAACCATAAGAGTTGTTATAAAACTGAGAGAGTTTTTCTGCATGAAGATTTTATCAAAAAAAACTTGTTTCTGATTTTGAACATTCATCTCAGTTGTTTGTAAACCATGTTTTAAATTATTGTGTTGTATAGGGAAGAACATAATTTTACTTGACCATGAAACAGACATATGACATGGAGGCAGGAGGTGACATGGAGCCACATGGTTGGCGGAAATATGATTAGGTGGCATAATAGGAGTGGAAGATGAGGAGGGACATGGCAGGTGCACGTTGGCACAGGAGTAATAGGCAGAGGATACGTGGTGGTAGTGAAGTGGCGGTTGACGTAACCGGGAAAGCAGTTTGCAGCAAGGAGCGATACCGCTTTTAGAGGGCAGTAGAGGATGATTTGTGGTATTAGTGAAGGGGGGTCAAAAATTTTGAGGAGAGGACAGGTAAGGGTGGGGTTGATGGTGAGGAAACCATTTTTCGGACTCACCCCCCCCCCCCCCAGCAATAAAGGTAGGATGGCAAGGGGGGGGCGAAAAACCTTGTTGACCATTGATCTGATCGAGTGACAATCAGACGGCTGGATGGTGCATGGGACTTAACAACAAGATACACACTCCTTTTTTTATTTTCAACCCTTATGACATGAGCGGAAAACTTTAGTTATAACACATAATGCCTCCAAAGTTTGGATAGAGACATAATGAACCCCAATATTAGGATTGCATGTAAAATTAACCACATTTTATCTTTTTGACCACCTTCTTGGAAATAATTTGGAGGATGAAATAGTATTTACAACATTTCAAATATAATAATCATCATCTATAATCAAGAAATCCTATAAAATTATAGGACCCTAACAGTGACTTCAACTTGGGATGGCACTTCCTGGTGAAGTGTCTAGAACATTGTAGACTAGTAGCCTGATCCATTGGGCCAATCCCAAATATGCAACCTGCTCTGTCATAAACATATTTGTTACTAAAAATATTCAAATTGGAACCAAAACCATTCTGCACACTGAAATCTGAAATACACACTGAACTGAAAGTTGTACTGCTATCTAAAATAAAATTAACAATAATTCTTGAAAAAAATGCTTAGAGTGTTGAGCTTATTTCACACTACTACCTACTCTACACTGCTAAAAATTATGCTGAATAAAATAATACAAAAATGCCAATGAAGTCAGTCAAGTAGCTACTGAAATAAGTGGGCTACTTGACTGTTTGTTAGCACAATCAAAAGGACAACATGACTTTTTGTCCATAAAATCAAAGCCATAGAGTGCAATGGAAACTGTTGTTGGATTTGGTCATGAAAACATGATTGAACAGTTGAGATGAAAAGAACCTCCATGTAGTTTTCTATAGGATTAGTAAAGGCATGATTAATTAGTTTACCTTGCAGGCCTTCATTGACCAATTGAGCATGAAAGGTTTCACTAGTTGTATTCTCAAGGTTAAACCATGATTCCCACTATTCAGTTTTAGTCTTGTACTCGAAAACATAATTCTCAACAATCTGAAAATCAAAGGACAATACAATCTTCTCTTGTTTAGGAGAAGGAATATTATCAAAGAATTGTTTAGGATCTCGGAAATTATAGGACTGAATTTGATAATCCAAAAGTTCAATATCCTTCTCGAACCTTTCAACAACTAACTCAAGAAAACAATCTTTACTTTCAGGATAAAATTTGCTTAATTTCAAACAACGAAACACAACCGTTAAAAAATATTCATCAATTTCAAAATTGGCTAATTCATCCCTCACTTTTTTTAAAACTTCACAAGACAGAGGATTTTCCACATAACCTGTCATCTTGTTTAGCAAGAAATTTGATCAACTTGCAGTGGAGTCGCCATGATTTTTCTACAAATCTAGATTCTTTGACAGTGGAGTCACACTAAAAAATTTGAAGCTCTAGATAATTTGAACATGGAGTCGCCAGGTGAATGATACAACCTTCTTGTGTCTGATCATTGTCCACTGTCAGTAATCAGATCTGGAACTTGATACACTTTTCTGGGGAATTCGAAAGGTCGCTCCCCAGTATGGTCACCACTATTTTGTCGTTCTGTATTTTTTAGGTTGAGGGAATAAACACATAGGACAACATCAAAACCACTTTGAAAGCTAGGAAATATTCCTACCAGCTTCAGAGAGGGATATCTTTGTAAAATTTAGCTACGTTTGATGTGAATTTTAGGCTAGTTATTACTGTACTGATTTTTTTTATTGGATTCTTAGTTGATTAAATTGTTATAATTCCATTCACCTATGGAATCTAAAGATTAACTAGAACTGCATCAAATTTTGAAGGAGTTTCACAAGGCAAGCTAGGTTGCACTGGTTGGATCTTTCAGAAATTTAAATGAATTATGAAATAGAAGAAATGTAAGATTCAGTAGAAACTAAGGAGCAATGAAGAATTCCTTAATTTGACTTCAAATGAAAACATATAAATTACTAACAGCCATAATAGGGTTCTCTGTATAACATATCCTATTCATCACAGTTTTTGCTATGTAATTAAGCTTTTCAGAAATAACAGAGAAAAAGGCAATGATTAAACACATAAACTAAAGAAGAACATCACCATTTCGTACACCACATGAATCCTATGAAAATGTCCCTGTATTATTGATGCTTCCAGCGACTTGAAAAATTACAATTTTTAGAGGAAACTATATTCAACAATCAACATCTCTTACTTCAAACTATGAAGTATTTATACAAATTCTAAACTAAAAAATCTTGAAAAAATATCAAGATTTGTTTACAAATATCTCAAACCATATTACACAAATAGAACTAAAGTAGAGGACATTCATAACTAATGAATCTACTTGGCACTATATTTGTGGATTACTATTGAAAAATAAGAGCATTCGAATTTGATAGCAACTCTTATTTGATGAGGTAGCCTCCAAGTCACTAACTGTCTTTGAGCTTTTTCCTCTCGAAATTCTGAAAACTAGGGTTCAGTCATACCTTTGTATATCCGAAACCATAATATCTGTTAGAAAATTGAGAGATGTATTTGTAAATGATGATGTTGGAAACAAAAACCTCTTTCCATTTTTGAAAATTTGTTTCCACCTGCTCAGAAACTGCATTGGAAAACACTGACTAAAAACAGGAAAATATACCTGGAAAGATTCATCAGAATCTCCCAAACAATAACAGATGTTACAAAACTGAGATATTTTTTTGTGCATGAGGATGTTAGCAATAAAAACCTCTTTCCAATTTTTAAAATTTATTCTCAATTGTTTTTAAACCATGTTTGAAATTATTGTGTTGTATAGGGAAAAACATAGTTTTACTTGACCACGAAACAGACATATGATGTGGAGGCGGGAGGTGACATGGAGGCACATGGTTGGAGGAAATATTATTAGGTGGAATAATAGGAGTGGAATATGAGGAGGTACATGGTGGGTTGATTTTGGCACGGGAGTAATAGGTGGAGGATACGTGGCAGTAGTGAAGTGGCGGTTGACATAATCGGGAAAGCGGTTTACGACAAGGAGCGGATACCGCTTTCGGAGGGGGGTAGAGGCGGATTGTTGTATTAGTGAAGGGGGGTCTGAAATGTTGAGGAGCAGACACGTAAGGGTGGGGTTGATGGTGAGGAATCCATTTTTTGGACCACCCCCCCAGCCAATAAAGGTAGGTGGCAAGGGGCGGGCCAAAAAACCCTATTGACCATTGATCTGGTGGAGTGATGATCAGGTAGCTAGATGGTGTACGGGACTTAACCACAAGAGAAAAACTCCTTTTTTCATTTTCGTCTGATTTCCAAAAATGGCTATCCAACATCTTTTTTCATCTAATTTGGTGAAAAACTCAAGAAGTTATGACTTCCCCTTGTTTTCCCAATATTCGCTCCACAAATTGCCCCATTTCTAGCATGATTCTACAAATTAGCTCCAAAAAATGCTAACTTAGCGAAAATTTTATCGTGCAGCGGTCCATAATCTGTCGGCACTAACTATCCCATCACAAATTGCAATCGGCGAAAAACCGACGATCTTATGGTCTATGAATGCAGTGAGGCGATGTGCAATTGCAATATGGTAGACCTGATGGTACTATTAACTGTAACCCTTAGTTGCATCGCATATGAGTTCCTTTCACAAATTGCAATCGATGGAGAATCATGTTGCCATTATGGTATATGTGTTGTCCTTGATGGAAACCCACTCACAGGTCAGTTCAGAATTGATAAAGGGCAACTCACATTATAACAGGTCAATTCAGAGTAACAGAGTAATGGCACAGAAGAATAGGATGATGGAACAAAGTATTACAGATCATAATCAAGCAGTTGAAAAAAAGGAATTCTTTAAGTTGGTTTAAGTTGTATACATGGGTTCACCTAGTCCAAGTAGTGTATACAAGCGGGTACACAGAACAAAAAGCACATATACGTACGCATGCACTTTCACAAGAGTAAAAGTGCATATGAGATGGAAAATTAAGGAAAATTAAGATAAATGAATACCAAGAGCCCATACCATGGTATTAGCCCACAATATTGAGCAAAATAACTGCTACTTGATCCCATTTAAGAATACCACAGGTTCTAAGTGTTGTTTTGGTCTGAGGTATTGAGAAAGGCTAAAACTGTATAAGGCGGAGAAGATAAAAGGGCTAAGTGTGCAAGTGAAAGGGTTTTTCATGAATACTTCTATCTAAAGTATATTTTATGTTGCAAGGGCTATGGTTATGATATGATCTGAAATATCTTGTGCACCTTTGGATACAGTGTTGGATCAGGATCATGAGACCTGAAATGACTTATCATTGTATGATTTGATAATGGTTGAGCTAGATCTGAATGCTAACTGTTGGGCTTCAAAATGTCATACAAATATCACTCATTACCATACATTTTTCACCTATGCTTCCATTATATCACTCATTATTCACTACCATGTCACTTCATTTTTCCTATTATTCACCATAATGGGTCTCATTTATATCTTCCAAATATTATTTATTTTTAAGCATTTTTGAGAGAAATTCTTGATTAAATATTAGAAAATAATATATTTTACTTTATATATGGAAAGTGGATTGTTTTTGTGACATGTGTAGTTGCCAAGGAAGCTTCCAAGACACCTTTATGTGGCCTTGAAAGATCAAATTCGAATTTGAGAAGATAAACCTCATGGAGAATATGATGATCTCATGGAGAAGATCAAGGACAAAAAGGGGTTATGTGTCTAGATGGTTGAGAGATGTATGGAACTAAAAGAGAGATTAGTGGATCATAATTATGAGTTTGTTATCCCATTCCATTGTATAAATAGGAGTACAATCTCCTTCATTGGTAATCTTAGAATCTTCATTTGTAATCTTAGAAAGTTGGTTTGTACATTATGATGGAGATTTTGAAATAAAGACTCATACTTTGATTTTGTTGCTTCTACATTTGAGTTCCCTTTGAAGTGGTATTCTTGTGGAGTTATGGAGGGCCCCCATGGCCTCACTTGCATGCTTATGTTAGGTATAATTTAATTTATGTTTTTATTCATTTCTAGTTTGAAGCAATGGTGATTGTGATATAGTAGGATTGTGAAGAAGGACAATTTGGACCTCCTTAGTTAGGATTCTCTTCTTTTACATCTTCTACATCACAAGCCATTGTTAATTAGTGCTCTTAGATTTATCTTCATGTAAGTAGTATTGTAAGGAAGGACAACCTGGTTCTCCTAAGTTAGGAGCCTCTTTCCTCATATATTACATAAATGAATTAGATTCTTGTTAGATATTCTAATTGTTGGAAGAAATCTTAAAATCCATGTGTTCTTGTAAGGGAACCATAAGATCTCCGACAAATTAGAAATCTTTCTAGATCTATATATTTTATATAGGCACTTCTAAGTTTACCTTCCCGGGTTGACATTAAATTAAACTCTAATTTGCATCCGCATTTTAGACCCAACACTAACGCATGTTTTATTCTTTAAATGTTATGATCTAGGTATGTCTAAAGTCTGGAATAGTTGTGAAGTTATAAGTTATTATTTGCATATCTATATGCTGGTTCACCTTGGTGAAGGCACGTATACACGCTGGTTCGACATTTCTAAGTAGTGTATGGAGAAGAAAATCTTTTTGTTTAGAGATGATTGATCTATCCGATCAGTGATGTTATTTTACTATTGTCTGTCAATGATGTCTTCATTAGATCTGAAAGTAGAACTGACTGTATAAGGAGATTGAGTCTGATTGATTGATTGATTAAGTGAGAAGGGTGATCTTTGCTGATGTCTATTTATAACTCTGTAATTTGACAGTAGATCTTCAGAATGTTACTGGTTGGTACATTTTTTGGTTCAAAAGTTTTATGATTCAATATTTTTAGAGGTATCCGCAGGTTTGGTTAAAGGAAGTGGCGTATACATTCTAACATATGATTTTTGAGGTTACAGTGGGTTCTAGTTGTTGATGCAGTTTTATGTGTTCAGCACAATGTTCTAGTGACAATGATCTGACTGTTTAGATTGACTAATTGTTGGTTGATGCAGTTATTGCAGTGGTGATTGATTTTGAGCTTCAATGTTACTGATGGGTCTAGTATGAAAATTGGATGAAAAGTGGCCTTCTTATTATGTTGTTGTGTACCAGGAGTATCCAGTCTAAAAATTTAGGAAATGTGGTCCCTGGAGGAAGAGTGAAGGTAGTAGCCTTATGTATGTTGACGCCTATGTACTTGTAAACATATCAACCAGTACAATAGCTAGGGGGTTGGAGCTCCCTTCCAGTAGAATCTAGAAAAGGAGTGAAGGTTGTAGCCTTCAGCAGGTATATGCCTACGTACTGGAAAAGTCTACGCCAGTACAAAGTTTGTAAACACTTTAAATTATAAGAAGATTGAAGACTGAGACGAAAGCAGTGGTGGTTTTTTCCCACATTGGGTTTCCACCTGAAAATCCTGGTGTTCATGTGTGCTACTTATGTGTGTTGACTTATTTTGTTCTTAATGCATATGTTTATTGGTTAATGCATCATACTTTGATTTAAACAATGAATTAGTTATTTATTATATATACACTAGTTTCATTCTTTATAGTCTTGGACATACGCTGGTTGGGTTCAGTAAAGTAGTGTATACTGTTTAAAAAGAAAATCTACTGTGAAAGTTAAAATACTCATTCACCCTCCCCCTCGGGATTTTTCCCAACAAACCGACGGGTAACATAATGTGGGACTCTGCCTTCTGTGGTGTGCAATTGCGATCTGCGATTACGATTATCACATCACAACCTGGGTACACTGGGGGCCGATTTTGGCAATGTCTTCCTTGTTGGGAAGTGCAGTTATGATTTATCGCATAGCAACCCTAACTTTCTTGGGGCCGATTCTTTAACATGACCTGCCTATGATATGTGATTTTTGAAATGCGGGGGCCAATGGAGGCCTGCCACTTGGAGCTTCCCCAGTTGCTGAAGGGACTTTCCACATCATCTTTTCGTGTCATCTGTCCAAGTCAAATTCGAACTTTGAATTTCTCTAACTTCTTCATACGAGCTTGGATTCGAGTGTCGTTCACACCGTTGGAAACAAAATGACACGCTCTTTGATCTGAAACTAAGTTTATTAAATTCTGACACTTTGAGTTTTGAGCCTAAATTTGAGCACCTGATCACTCCTCCACACTAGAAGCCTTTTGGACCTGTTGACAGTACTGGACCTGCCAACATGTAAGGGGATCTTCGCGGTAAGAAGTCCCAATTAGACCTCAGACCGTTTGGTGTAGGAGTCCTAGTAGTGGATCGTATAGCAATGCCTTGACTGCGATGTCACACAGAGGAAAGTAGGATAACTCTGTCAGTAGCAATGGTGTGACCGCTGCAGTGAATCAAGGAAGGTGCATGAGAGGATCTAACACAGGTGGGTTGAGATAAGTACGCCCCTTGGCAACCTGTAACAATACTCAGCTAGGAAGGGAACACACGAGCGAAGATGTATCACAAGATGGAAAGCAGTTCAGCTGGAAATCCAAAGTGATGGTTAAACCAACAGCACATCTACAACAAGATTCATGTAATTGCATACAAAAAAATTCATAGACAACTACATAAGTTAAACAACATATATTTCTACAGCAACCGGAATAATCCAACTATAATAACAACATCTACATGAAAACGTGTTGGCTCTTATTATATAAAGAAGTGTAAGCTCCAATCATACAATACATCCATGTAAACTCGCTAGCCCCCATAGTGGAATATTACAGCCTCATCCTCCTGCTCCTCCAAGGAGATGAACTAGCTCTATGTAGTGGAGAAGCCAAGGCGTGTTACAATATTGTCTAAGCTTTCTCTAAGATAGTCTTATCGGAAGCTTAGCTGACCAAAAGCCTTGTATAATGAGTTATGAGGTACTATTTATAGAAAAGGGTGGGGTGACCCTTGACATTCCCCTTCCTGACAGTTCAACTACCCTCATGACTCTTCATCTACTCTATGATTGTTACATCCAACTATTGACACTTGACTTACACTTGACGCGATGTTACATTGCAATGCACATGTACTCATGTGAGGTAACATGGCTTGAGCAAGCCATGCAAGACATCACTGACACTTTGTCCGATGTGATGAGACCAACTCTTTGGCATGCTTGTAATGGTGAAGGTGGTGAGTTGATTCCAAGCTTGGTCATCCGTGATGGTGTGCATGCACCTAATGGTGACATCTTGCCAAGGTGAACTCTTGCCTCTGTTGCAACCGATGCATTGGTTCAACTCCTTCATCCAAATCGTCTGTTAACATGTGCATGGTATTCTTAGGTGCGACTGAACTGGAAACACACTGATGCATAGTGTTTGTGATGATATTCAAGTGTGTGATGGTGGTCATGCGCATCAACTTGTTGAAGTGCATGTTCAGCTCCAGTTTGACTTTCTTCTTGTCTTTGCCTTGGTGAGTGTGTTGAATGGGTTGGATTGCATGTGTGCACACAATGACATGCATGCTTCTGAATCCCTTGCATCAATCAACAACACTGCTCACCATGTCTGCTCTGTGCCAGCTACTGGGATGGATATTTAACTTGTACGGGTGCAGTTTCATCTGTGAGTGCATGTTGCACCCACTGTTGTTCCTGTTCCTGTTGTAACTCATTCGTCTGTCTATGTAACTTCATGTTCTTCCTTAAGTTGTTGCTTCAACACATGCAACTCATTCTTTGTTCCATTCTATGTCTTCACACAATCTTCATGTCGTGCCATCACCTCATAGCCTGAGTCTCGAAAGTCTCTTTCATCATCAGTGGATCTGCTTGATCTTGCAACTTTGTTCCACCTCTGTGTTGTCAACAACCTTCTTCTTGCATTAATTGCATTCGTTGCATTCACTACATCCGTTACATCCGTTGTGTTTGTTGCATTCGATATGCTTCCTTCAGCTGTTGTTCATGATGTTGCTCGATGTGATATCTTGATGTTCTTGTCTATGAACAACTTAATGTCTTCCTGAGTAGGAAAGCTCATAGACATTTGATCGCTTGCATCTCCAGGTGTTCTCTAAATGGTGTCTTCGACTCTGCCGTCTTGGAAACATTTGTACCTGCACTGCTGAGAGGTAGATGAACACCTGCAATAAATAGAGACATGGCAACACTCATGGCAAGAAATCTATCATTCGAAAACCAAAATGAACTTGAGAACTGACTTGCAACATACCTGTGTGACTAATCATGAAGGTTGCACAATTTCAGCTAGGAGGTTGAGAGACTAACTGCCAAGACTACGCAAGGCATAGTTTGGGTTGCTGGTAGACTAACTGACTACTGGAACTATGTAATGCACAATCTAGTCTGGCTTCTGACTACTAGAGTTGTGCAATGCGCAATCTCAGCTAGCAATGGTTGCAGGGTCAGTGACTGCATTGCGCAATTTTCTAGGCCAACAGATACTGTCCCTCAAAAATGCACAAAATAGTCCTGGAGGATAGTCACTAGATAGAAATTCACATTTCCTTAGAGGAAGATAGAGCCTTCCCCCTTAGGATTGCATAATGAAGTCTTGGTGAGGCAGATTTCAAGCCAAGGCTGCCCAGACTCGTTGACGGGCAACTGAAAGTGAATGTGAGTGTGAATGCATGGTGATACTAAGTGTAAGTATAAGTGAATGATCATGCATGCAAATGGTGAATGACAGATTCAGAAAACGGAACAACATGCATGTGGGTGAGGTAAGTCGCCGAATCGGCGACCGTTCGTGAAAAAGAATTTCATGCATGCGACATCAGTGAGATAGCAACGAAAAATGAAACAGTGCTAAGACAATCTAGTATACATGTAAATGACAATAAGCATTCAAAGAAATTAAGAAAATGGTACTCACACAAGCGAAAACATAAAAAGCAACAGAAATGCAACACAAGACATGGAAAGCGGGCTTACCACAAAATAGTTGAGCTAAATGTGCTGACTGCTCCTATATGTGATGTGGGATGTTAGAGCTACAAGGTTGGTGTGGGGAATGAGCTCTACAGTGTCCAGTTGATGAGTTTTGATAATATCAAGGTTGTGACATGCATGCGACAAATCTAGGGAAAGCAACACTTGGTGGGAGGTTCCTGAAATGAACCTTGCATGTAACCTCCAACTGCTAAACATAGATCCCTAAAACAAGGGATGCCTTTGCATGCTGCCTTGGGAGAAGAAGCCCATGCATGAAAGTCATTTTTGTTCAGTCCTGGAGGGAACCGATCAACTCAGTTGCACATGCAAGAGACTGCTCGACTGCTAGGAGAAAATGCGCATTTCTAGCTGGGAGTTGGGCTCGCATCCCAGGAGATTTATGCAATTTATGGGCAGAGCAGCTGATTGCTGCCTAGATTTGCACAAATTCTAGGCTGAGCAGCCCTGCTGGGGAAAAGTGTGCAATTTTCATTGTGAACGTTGACTGCCAGAATTGCGCAATTCTGGAGCCTAACAGGCTGCTTGTCAAGTTTGCGCAATTTCTGGAGGGAAGGTTGGTTTCCCTCCAGAATTGCGCAATTTCTTGGGGTAGTTGCTCAACCTACAATTGGTTCAAGTTTGGGTGATCAACATGTGAGGAGAATGCATTGAGTTGTGATCGATAGGCTGCCTTTGTGCAAGTAAAACACTAAACCGTGTGAACTTGATGAAGCAAGGAAAGCTACTATGAAAATTTGGAAGGGGGGCTCCAAAACGAAGTTAAGGAAAAATTTTGGAGGGTGTTTGTAGTCGCTACAATGCTTGGCAACACATTGGTAGAACTCCAGCTCTCTGAATGGACCTTGTTCATGAAAAGCATGTCTAACACCTTTGGAAGTATAGTTTAGTTCTCAACTCCGCTTGGTTTCCACACTTGCTTGATTGTAAGATGTAGCATTTGCCAAGCTCTTGGTAAATTGACACACATTCCAAGCTAAGACAATATAGTTTTTTTTATTAAGGTTGAGGGGTATACTGGTGCAGAATCAGTATAGTCGTCAGAGTCTTAGTTTCATCTTTGGTGTTGCTCCATTGCCAGTAGGCCTGGACAGTACCCCGACGGAGTCACATAGGAACACAAGCATGGCTCCGCGTCTAGTGAGCCTGGTCAGTACCCTAGTGGAGTTACTTGTATCACCTCTCTGCACAGGAAGCCTTTCTCTTCTTTTGCCTTATTCATTTTTCATTTTGAATTTTTTGTCTTTTTTCACTTTTTTTTGTCATTTTCGTAACTATGCATAACACTTATTCATTTCAAAGGCGGAAGAGGGATCCCGACTTATTGAGAGCAGAAGAGGTTTTCCCAGTAGAGAAGTAGTTTTTTATACCTCTAACGTGCCTGTTAAGGTTCTCCCCCTCACCTTACTCTACTTGACTGAGCTGACAAGGAATAACCCAAAAACAATTGACTAGAGTAGGTGACACTAGTTAGTGCGCAAACATTGTGTTTTCACCAAGGTTCACTTCGAACAACATGCATTTTCCTTCGACATATCATGGACTAAAAGTAACAAGTTCTTCATACAGAGGCTAGATGACATATAACCAAGTAGTGATATTTGTACAAGCCCTCTTGTACTTCACCTAGTTCGTTTCAAGAGTCATACATGGTTTCATGTGAAACTAACCTACGAATGAAACAAGTGAACTAACAATCAACAAATCAAAGAAAAAGAATAAGCGAAAGCAAAAGCAAAGTGAATAAGAAAACAAGCTAGCATACAAATAATAAAACAAACGAAGCAAGTAAGAAAACAAGCAAGCAAGCAAATTGACTAGAAGCAAACACTACTCCTACTCCTAAGCTAACATTGCATGGGTCATCTCACGTGAAGTGATACTTCCAATGTAGCCACCGACGCATTGATTGACCCAGATGGTGAAGGCACGGTTCGCGAAAAAGACAGTTGTGTGAACTAGCAAGCAAGAAAGATGTAACAGTGGAGACAAACACACTTTGAGCTTACAAGTGACCACAGAACAAAGATGAGTGAAAGTGCATGATATGCATTATGTGGTGCTGCTATGATGTTGTTATACACTGCGTGCAAATATTGAGTGTATGAATTCTCTTGATTGTGTCATGAAAGAAAACGTGAGAAAGGTAGACTACTCATGTTATGCATGTGCGCTTGTTGTGTAAGATTCTGTAGGTTTTAACCCCGTACAGAAATTACCTGCATATGAATTCTAAATCACAGGAAAAATAAAAATGCGAGAGCATAACACATAAAACACATATACACAGATATTTCCCATTGGATCCCAAAACCAGGACTACCAGCTTGATTTTTCATTATGTTCCTTTCAATGTTACAATACATATTTATAAATGTCGAAGCATCCAATACATGGACCGAAAACCATCGCATCCAAAACCATGGATCGAAAACCATCGCGTCCAAAAAAACATGTGCGAAAATCATGCACAAAACCATAGGTGGGTCCGCCCAACCTAACATAGGGTCCAAAACCAAAATTTTCCGGGGAGCTGCCCCAGACCCCATAAAGTGGGGTTACGAGTACCCCTCAAACCCCCTGTTAACTATGTGGAAAGAATATAACACAACCCAACAATCTCCCACTTGTTGTTTTCTTTCCACAGGGGGCCATAGGAGAGCTTAGTCCATTTTCCAGCCCTGAAACACCCATTGTTTCTCTACACCAAGAGAACTTCTCAGAGCTCACAGATTTTGTCAATGCATCTGTAGTATTCTTCAAAGTGTCCACCTTTACCAACAACACCTTTTTGTCTTCTATCATATCCCTCACAAAGTGATACTGAACATCAATGTGCTTTGTCTTTGAATGATAAGCAGGGTTCTTCGCCAAGAAAATTGCACTTTGCTGTCACAGTCTATCCTTATAGCTCCCTGTACTAACCCCATACTTGAACACAATCTCTGCAACCAAACTGCTTCCTTGCTTGCATGAGTGGCTGCCATGTATTCTGCCTCTGTAGTTGATAGGGCCACTACAGATTGTTTCTTACTCATCCAACTGACTGCACCTCCAAATAGGTTAAACACATACCCACTTGTAGATCTTCTCTGATCCAGATCTCCAGCCCAGTCTACATCAACAAAGCAATGAATATCCAACACTGTCCAATCCTGGTCTTCCTTGGTAGCACAAACCATAATCACTAGTGCCATGCAAATGCCTAAAAACCCGCTATTTCACATGTCCAACTCTATTACACTGTTGACATGTATCAACTTCTTCCAGAACAACACCAACTAGAAATACAATACTTCAGAATTGTATATGTTTAGCAAAATCTTGAATGTCAAAAGATACATCCAGAATATCCTTGTTGTAACCCGAACTAGTATTTTGTTTATTGTGTTTAATACCTTCCCATGGTCTTATAAATGTTTTGGTAACGACAAGCTTCACATCTATGTGTAAATGATTCTCGCATACATTTTCCTGAACATGACTTTCTGCTGCACCGAAATTTTCTCTTGAAATGTCTTTACAAATATGATTAAACTTTGATTGTTGATGAGAGTCAAGATAAAAAAGAAAATTTTGAACATAAACAAGTTCAGAATCACAACGCTTTTGTTGAAGTTCATCTCTATGGAATTGAGATTCGAGTTGCAAAAGCTCAATCTTCCCTTGTGCATTTTGCAAACAACTTCTAATATCAAACATGGTTTCTTTAGTGATTTGGACACTATTATGAACCATAGATGACATTAAAATTTGTAATAATTGTAACAAATTGTTGAGTTTGGCCATGTTCTCCAACAAACATATTTGAAAAAAGGGTGTCGACCACCACCGAAAATGAACCCTATACAAAAAAATTACGATGATTTAATCGGGTGTCGAGTTGAACCGATATTGCACCCATCTACAATATAACTTTAACTTCGAATCTTTAATTCAGACTTTGATCTTTCAACTTTAACAAATTTTGTGCTAAAAACACAAAAAAAAGATATCTTCTAAAATTATCTTAATTATGAGAGATTCTTCAGCGTAAATCACATAAAATTTCATTTGTCGATGAGTTTCGAACCAACTAGTGTGGTTCATCGTTAGGACAAGTTGAAGAAACAAATCCAGCTTAGCATGTTAAATAGTCTGAGCAGAGTCTCCAACGACTAAATTTGATTAACAACTAATTTTTGACTTTAGGACCAAGGTCAAATTTTTATTTATTAATTTAATATTATTATTATTATTTTTTTTTTTTTTTCTGGGTAAAGTCTATTCTATTAATATTAAAATGTAAAAAGATATATACAAAGAGGAGTTAACCTTTGAGAGAGCAGTGGATCTCTCTCTGTCAAGAAAACATTTCTAAAATGATTTTGTCTTCTGCTCTTACAACACATATACATATCTTGTGAGGCTAGAGCAGTATTAAAAAAGAGCTAAAAACCAGATTACAGAGAAACATCATAATGATAACTAGGCTTTCGGCCAAACATCCCAAAACTTCTTGCCTCCGGTTGACCGCCAGCTGGATATTGCCTTGCATAACGCCGTGGTGCTAATTCAAAACCACTGGAAACCAAAATTCAGAGTGACTTCCTGGAAGCTTCAAGCGCTGTGTAGCCATTTACCCGGGGTCATCAGGGCCCTGATCCTTCTCCTCGTCTGAAACACGTTCCCAAGTCACCATCAAACCATCTTCTACATCCGTTGGCTTAACTCCTGGGGGGAGCCTGAGCTGCAATAGATTGGGATAGGTGTTATCCGGCCATTTCTTCGCCTTATCTGACTTAGCCAAGATGTGCTGAGTTCCAGCAATTCCTTGAGACTCCCCTTCCATCCCCTCAGCAGGATGACTAATGCTGTATTCCTCCAGCTGACGCTGAACCGAATTGACCCTGGGAGAGGGAGGCTGGTCCGTTGAATCAGACTTAGCACTGATGAGATCCTCCTCCTGCGACGAGTCAACTAGAGGGGTGGGGGAGTGTTCCTTCTTTGAATTCTCAGGGCTAACTTGCTCTTCCTCCTCTTCTGAAAATATGACCGTGACCATAGCCGTAACAAGTGGTTTGTTTAACCGGATTTTGAAGCAGAATTTGGCCGTCTGCACTGAGTTATTAATCGAGGAGTCAGACTCTTCAGAGACTTGGGAGGATGGGTAGGCAACGGCTATCGGAGAAATACGTTGAGGAGTCGACCTACCTCGACCTCCCGACCCTCCCCTAAGACTCGCATTTCGTCCCCTTCTAGGAGTTGCTCTGAGGCGGGGAGCCATGTTCACTGTGTGCGGCCTGATATTCCAACTCACCGACAGAGAAGGAAGGCGTAATGACTGAGAATTGGCAGTGTGCTCGCCATACGAAAAGGAGACCCCTATTCTAAGCCCACCCACAACCAGATTCCTCCTTAAATTATGCTTGTGTGACTTGGTAGGAGACCCGTTTCGCATCCAAACCACTGCAGCAGGTTTACCAACCCAGGAGGGGCTGCTATCGGGTGTGAGACTACAAATTGCAATTATGGAAACATAGAGGGAGTGCGTTGTGCTTACCTTCAACAATCAAGAGCGAGGCCAGGGTGGCTTCTCTTGAGGGTGCTGTAGCTTCCCTCGCAGGCAAAACCACCATGAATCGCCTATGCTATCGACCTTGAGCATATGCCAATCACCAATTGCGTCTTCCTCTGCAGGTCTGCTCACCTCTGTTCTTCCTGAAAACACCAGAATAACCTCCATCATTCTCTAGCTTATCCAGCCTACATCCTTCGTCTTCGTACCTGGGAAGTGCAACAACATTAAATCGCCTTGAATGCCCGTCACCTCGGGTTGGATATAAGCCCAATGTTCAACCTCCGCCACCTGCCAGCAGCTGCCTGCGCGTGGCTCCATCTCATAGCACATTAAAAAGCATTGAATTCACCCACATCCGGGTGGGATTCTTCCCCTTCTTGCATATCTCTTGCTGATAAGGATTGAAAGGTGGAAAATTCTGTCTCCGAAGCTATGCTTTGTAGAGGCCCTTCGAAGAATTCCTTTCCCCTGTCCACTCCTAAATTAGCAAGAAAGTTTGCCAGTTTGTTTCCCTCTCTTCTGATATGCTTGAAGGATATGGCCGGATTATTGCCAAGCCATTGTTTGAGCCGCTCAAGCCTGGTGGCCATTCTCCAACTACTGCTTACCTTGTGAATTGCTGATCCCTGTTGTAGTTTTGAGGCTATATTGATGATGATTTGAGAGTCCCCTTCCACTATAAGGGGTATGAGCTTATGTGCCTGTGCAATGTTGAGCCCTCGCCATAGTCCTTCTAGTTCTGCAACATTGTGAGTGTTCCAACCGATTGAGCCAAAGAAGGTGATGAGAGAGTTACCCTGATGATTTCTTATTACTCCACCGTAGCCTGTGCTTCCAGGATTCCCTTTCGATGCCCCATCGAAATGGAGTTGGAAAACATTGATGGGCGGAGGTGTCCAGCAGGTAGTGGACTCCTGAAGCTTGGACAAATTTTCTTTGGGAGAATTCATACTTTGTAATTGGATCTGCCAGTTGCTCCATATGGCTTGTTCCTCTGTAGTAGAAGGGAAATCCTCCTGTGACCAACTTTTGGTAGACAGAGTTTCTTGAATGTTTTTATGCATCATTTTCCATACCTGCTCCTTTGTCATTGCTTGGTTTTTAAATATTCGTCGGTTTCTTTCCTTCCATATATTCCACAGCAATAGTCCTGGTATGATTTGCCAGAGCGTGTTTAGAATGTTGCTCTGATATGGCTGTTGGGCCTAGTTGCGGAGAGTTCTCTTTAGGTCCCCCATCACACATCCTTCCTTCCTACAACGAAATGTTACCTTTTCCCAAAGTTGTCTTCCTAACGGGCAGGTTTGCATTAGGTGCAGAGCCGACTCCTCGTCCTGTTTGTAATTGAGGCAAATTGATGGACCGTCAAAGTTCCTTTTTCTTAGATTGTCCCATGTGAGAATTTTATTATGTGCCAGGAGCCATAGAAAAGTAGAGACCTTCGGCCAGATGGGCGGGCTCCATATTTTGTCCCATAATTTGTCCTTAATTTCTTGATCTTTTATGATGATTTGGTAAGCCTCTTTGGATGTGAAGGTGCCCTTTTCTTCATATCCCCATCTGAGCACATCCCTGCCTGCCATCTTTAGTATTTTCCTTTTTTGTAGTTCTACGGATAAAGGAAGTTGAATTTGCTCAGGGCTTGTTGGTAAGATGGTGTGCACTTCAAGCCATTCCCTATGATCTTGTTCAGGTGGTCTCCAATATTGGTTTACTTTATCCATCTGGTTTAGTTCTCGATCTGGTAGGCCCTGTATTATGCTTTTGAGGTTTGGGAGTTGCTGCCAGGAGTCTCCCCAGAACCTAGCTGTACATCCATCTTGCACCTCCCAAAAACTGTGTCGTTGAATTATCTCTTTGTGTTTGATGGCTGAGTTCCATATTACAGATCCTTTGCTAACTTCTGACATTCTGAGATGCTCCTCCAAGGGTAGATTTCTGGCATATTTCGATGTCCATAGGGTGGCACAAGGTGTTCCGGGATTGGTTAGCCATTTCCACCATGTTTTTGCTCCCATTATTATATTGCTGTGTTCTGGATCTCTTAGTCCAATTGCTCCTGCGTGTTTAGGGAGACTGACCTTCTCCCACTTAACCAAGGCCCATTTTCAATTTGGTCCTGAGCTTCCCCAAAGGAAATTGCGCTGCAGTTGTTTAATAGCTTTGAGAATCCATTTTGGCGTTGCCATGATGGTGAATAAATATAGCGGCATGGACTAAAGAACTGCTTTGATTAGCACAATTCTAATAGCCATGTTGAGGGCTCTATGGGTCTAGAGGAAGAGTCTTGCTTCCAGTTTTTCTAACAGGTCGGTCCAAGAGGCGTGCTTGAGCGCAGACACGATTAAAGGAGCCCCAAGATATTTGGAAGGCAGGGTCGCTATGGAGAACCCTAGTATTCGCGCGATGGCTCTTTGGGTCGTGGGAGGCGTGTTACAAAAGAAGAGCTGGTATTTGACTCTATTTATGAGGGCACCAGAGGCTAGTGAGAAGTTATTGAGCAGAGCATTAAAAGATCGGGTTTCTTGCACTGAGGGATGGCCAAATAACATATTGTCATCTACGAATTGCTGGTGAGAGACAGCAGGAGCTTGGTGGAGAGAAATACCTTTAATTTTGCGGGAGAGGATGGCTGAGTTAATGTTGTGTCCTAGTCCTTCAGCCATGATGACAAACAGGAACGGCAAAAGAGGATCTCCTTGTCTTATTCCTCAGGATGGACACAAGGTAGAGGAGGGGATACCATTGATGAGAATTGAGAAGAATGAGGAGGAAATTAGACTACTGATCCATCTAACCCATGATGGAGCAAAACAAAAAGCTTTAAGGATTGTTTGCATGTATTCCCAGCTTATACTATCAAAAGCTTTGGATAAATCAATTTTGAGTAACATACCTGGTTTTTTTCCTTGCTTGAGAGAATGTATTATTTCATGGGTTAAGATTATCCCGTCCGTAATTTGTCTTCCCTCTACGTAGCCTGATTGTTCC